>JAJPUD010001675.1:358964-371711 GCA_023553655.1 Myrmecobius fasciatus | reverse complement strand
CTTCCTTCCTTCCTTCCTTCCTTCCTTCCTTCCTTCCTTCCTTCCTTCCTTCCTTCCTTCCTTCCTTCCTTCCTTCCTTCCTTCCTTCCTTCCTTCCTTCTTTTCTTCTTTCTTCCTACATTGCCCAACTGAAACTGGCCAGTTGAGTCCCCAGTGGGGCAACTCCTGCTACTTCAGGTTGTTGCTTGTCCTTATTTCTTGAAGAAGACCTGATGTCACAATTGGAAAGTGAAGCCATTGATATGGATTTTGAGCTTCCTCTCTTCCCTAGTCAGGAAGAAGTCCAATCTACTATTATCAGGCATAACCAAGTCCCAGACTATCCTGTTTATAGTATAGAGTGATTGTAAGAATGGATCTCTTTATCGCCTTTCATGTCTAGCCCTCAAACCTCTAGGTCTCTTTAAACAACCTTTGAGAAATTGGTTGTTATTTCTCTAGGCAGGTCTGGGCCCTGGTCTGCCATCTGGCTCCTCCCTGGTCCTTCCCTCTGAGCTCCCAAATCTTTCCCTGGTCCTCCCCTGAGAAATTCCCAAGGTTGCATTTTCTCTATAAAAGATGTGCTCATGAAGATCTTTGCTATGTCCTTTTTGAGACCAAGCTTGCTAGGAGGTTCTCTCTCTCCCTCACAGTGCCTTCTTTAATGGCATCTTTCTCCTTACTCTAGCCAACTCTGGTTAGTCTGTTAAATCCCGTATGGATCTAGCTTGCAGACAAGGGCATACCCAGGCATATGGTTTTAATGGATTCTTCCAAACTCCTTTCCTAGTTACTCTATGGCTCCCCAACTCTATTTCATATTTATCACTCCTGGTGCCTGTTTTCCCTCTTCTCTTCCCCCAAATAAGCCTACTTTTGGTAAAGAGAATGGCCATTGTGAATTTGTCACATGTTTATGACAACATATATACTCACTCAGATGTGATGATCCTGGAGTAGGAAATGAGAGCCACATGATGGAGGATCTTGAATAGGAGAGTGAGTTTGATCTTTATTCAGGACAATGGGGAGTTTTTTTGAAGAGAATGATAAGATCAGACCTGGGTGTTGGGATATTTACCTTGGCAATGGCATTTAGTACAAAGTGGAAGGGGAAGAAACTGGAAACAGAAATCTGTTAGGAAACAATTGAAATAGTCCAGGTGAAAGGTAACAAGAACTTGAATAAGGTGCCAGTAAAGTAGACATTTTTTCTGGGTTATTTTTTTTAAAGAAATAGTCAATTAAGTCTAGTGAATATTTTAATATGTGGCTTTGAGCAGAAGGAACAGCCAATGATGAGTCAAAAGTTCAGAACCATGGATAGAAATAAAGTCAGAAAGACGAACAGGTTGGGGTGGGGGGTATGAAGTCAGATATGTGATTTCCTGGATGTGTCAGTGGAACACTGGGTGGAGTTGTCCATTTGAATCATTCTGGCTCTCATTGATTAGCCAAAAATAGGTCATTGTTTGGGCCCTAATTGGCTTAGAGCAAATGTAAATAATAATTATTTGTTTTGGCCAGAAACCCAGATTTTTTTTTTCCTAGGTAAAAAAGGCTCCACCTCAGTTCTTATCTAGCCTTAATCATTGAGCTTTGTCTCAGTCATACAGAGCCATCCCCAGGCAGCCTGATCTATATGTAGACCCAGATGACTCTAGAAAAGAAAGGAACGCTGGTGACCTTGCACAATCCTCCCTCAATGAAATCCAATTCACTTGCAAATCATGGTATCATGGTACCCCTGAGGTCATGGTGGTCTTCAAAAACAAAGAACAAACAAAAACAGAAATGTGAGTTGAAGATGGAGATTATAATTTTCCAACAATAACTAGGATTTATATAGTGCTTTAAGGTTTGCAAAGCACTTTACAAATTGTATCTCATTTTATCCTCCCAACAATCTTGGATGATGGGTCTTTGATTATCCCCATTTTTTATTTTATTTATTTATTTTTTTTCTGAGGCAATTGGGGTTAAGTGACTTGCCCAGGATCACACAGCTAGGATGTGTTAAATGTCTGAGGTCAAATTTGAACTCAGGTCCTCCTGACTTCAGGGCTGGTGCTCTATCCACTGCACCCCCAGCTGCCCCATCCCCATTTTGTAAGTGAGGAAATTGAGGCAAACAGGAACTCTGATTTGCTCAAGGTCACTCAGCTAGTAAATGTCTAAGGCCAGATTGTAGTTCAGACCTTCCTGACTCCAGCTCCTATGTTCTAACCACTGCACCACCTTAGTGATCATCATTTTCATAAAGACCATAATAATTAGAGCTGAAAGGAACCTTAGGGGACATCTGGTCCAATCCCTGTATTTTACAGGTTAGCAAACAGACCTGAAAACTTCAGGGACTTGTTTAGGCAATGAATAGCCTAGGTGAGTTATGAACCCATATCCTGTAGTAATAAATCTGTACCCTTTCCTTTCCAAGAGATGTTCTTAACTGGGAATACATGAATAGGGTTCAGGGAAAGGGGTTCTGTGAATCTGGATGGCAAAAAAGGAGACATTTTTACTTCCACAAACCTTAAATTTAACATTTCCTTGGATGGTAATGTAGACAAAAGACATTTCTGTGAAGAGTTGATAGCCTTCACCAGACTAACACAAAGCATTTCTTTAGCCATGATACTTCCTTAATTACAGATCTAGGGGAACCTGACCTTAGAAGAACCTGACCAAGAAGCCAACTTTGAACACCCTGCTTGTTTTGTTCCCACAGGGGAAGGTTACTGAGATTGAGATAGCCATTTCTATGGCATGAGATATTAGATGAGATAAGATCAAGGAGGCTCAAAGTACACCTGGTGCTTTGAAAGACAAAAGATTCATCCCAAAGTTGATTCCCAGTTTGACTGTGGGCATCCAAGGCTCCAGCTGAGATACAAATGTCAGCAGTTTAACACAAGTCAGACTCATGGTGTACCTGGGGGAGCTGAAATGTGGGAAGATGGCATGCTTTACTCAATGGAAGGAAAAAAAACATGGACATCCCTTAAATGATCAATCCTTCTGAGAAGTGACCCTGGTTCTCCCCCCCCCCCCTTATAAAAAGCTGTATTGTTTTTCTAGTATCTAGAACTGACAAAATCCAGATTGCAAAGGTCTGAGAAGAGCAGGAATGAAGAATTGTTCAAGAAATGTGGCAGTATAAGAAAGAAGACACATGAGCTGGAATTTGAGGGAGTAGTAGGGTCGAAGAAAGACTTATTTGTTTATTTCTTAAGAAGTGAGACATTTGTAGGCAAAGAAGAAGTCCTTGGTAGAGAGGGAAAGATTAAAGATGCAAGAGAGAAAAGGGACAACATTAATGTACTTATGCACTTTCTATTAGGTTTTTAAGTTTATAAATCCTTTTTTATACAGTATCTTCTTTGAGGTTCACATAACACTATTTGTTGATATTATTCAGATGAATATATTTCAGATAAGGAGACCAGTTGCTCAATAAACATTTATTAGGTTTACTGTGGAAGGTGCTAGGATCACAGAACCCTAAAGTATGAAATAATCCCTACCTTCAAAAAGTTTACATTTTATAGTGATTAAATAATTTGCTCAGAATTTGGAGCTATGCTCAAAAAGTTATCAAACTATGCATATCCTTTGACCCAGCAGTGTTTCTATTGGGCTTATATGCCAAAGAAATCATAAAAGAAGGAAAGGGCCCCACATGTGCAAGAATGTTTGTGGCAGCCCTTTTTGTAGTGGCTAGAAACTGGAAACTGAATGGATGCCCATCAATTGGAGAGTGGCTGAATAAATTATGGTATATGAATGTTATGGAATATTATTGTTCTGTAAGAAACGACCAGCAGGATGATTTCAGAGAGGCCTAGAGAGACTTACATGAACTGATGCTGAGTGAAAACAGCAGAACCAGGAGATCATTATTCACGGCAACAATAATACTTTATGAGGATCAGTTCTAATGGACATGACTCTCTTCAACAATGAAATGTTTCAAACCAGTTCCAATTGTTCAGTGAAGAAAGCCATATACACCCAGAGAGAGGGATGTGAAATGTGGACCACAACATAACATTTTCATGCTCTCTATTGAGGTTTGCTTGCATTGTATTTCCTTTCCTTTTATCGGATTATTCTTTCTTGTAGATACGATTTTTCCTGCACAAAAAAATGATGCAATAACTATACATATATTCGATTTCTTAAGTATTTTAACATAATTATCATGTGGTGGATATCCTGCCATCTAGGGGAGGGGTGGGGAGTAGGGGGGAAAAATTTGTAACAGAAAGCTTTGTAAGGGTTAATGTTTAGGAATTACCCATACATATATTTTGCAAATAAAAAGTATTAATAAAAAATTAAAAATAAATAAAATAAATAATTTGCTCAGGATTACATAGCCAGTAAAGTCCAGATTTAGGATTAAATCCAAATCTTTCTGACTCCAAGCACAGAGCTCTATGCACAATGTCATGCTCCTTTCCTCTTGTTGATACAGTAAGACCCCAGAAGAGGTGATTAGGAAGAGGAACAATCAAACTAAATGGGCTAACTTTGGTCAGAAGGAAAGCTACCTCTTCCTCTGAGATAGGAGAGAATAGAGCAGAACACTGGAAGATTTTGAGGTGAGGATAGAAGTCCAGGGAATTCCTGTTGGATGCTTTCCACCTTGTTAAAATAGGAAGCAAGATCATCATCCAAGAGAGCAGGAAGCAAGCTGAGACACTAAGAAGAAAGACTCTAGAAGGCTAGAAATCAAAGGGTTGTCAACCAACAGTGAGGGTCCAGATGAATGATTAAATAGTAAACTTCTGTCCTATGTGGGAGAAGACATTTTCCCAGCCAAAGAGAATTGTTTTCCATGTACTGCTTGTGAAAACCTGATTCCTAATCCGGAGGATGGATGACAAATTAATTTAAAAAGATTCATACTTTTATGTTGTAAATGATGAAATGAAAACTGGTCGCCAGCACTGGGGATCTCTCAAGGAGAAAACTTCTTTCTACCAGTATAGGTTGTCACCTTCTCCTCAAACTTAAAATCTTAGAGAGACACCTAAAGTGCTAAGATCACACAACCAGCAGGTATCAAAGGCAAGACTTGAATTCAGAGCTTTCTGACTTTAAAGGTAGCTTTCTGTCTTCGATGCCATCCTGCTTCTCCTATACATCTATACATAGTATATAAGGATTACAAATATAAGATATATTTCATTGGTTCATTGTCTAAATACAAAAAGATCAAAAAATGAGGAAAAGGACTGATACTCATAAAAATATATATTCATAATAGCTCTTTTTGTAGTATCAAAGGACAGGAAATTAAGGTCTGGGGAATAGTTGAATAAATGGGAGTACATGAATGTAACAGACTGTTATTGACCTGTAAGAAATGATGAAAGGGATGGATTCGGAGACACCTGGAAAGATTTGTATAAAGTAATGCAGATGGAAGGAGTAGAAACAGGAGAGGATTTTGTTCAATAACAGCATTTTAAAGGAAAACAACTTTGAAAGATTGAAGAATTCTAATTGATGAAGTGACCAACTACAATTCCAGAGAGTACCTGGCAGAAAGGTGAGAGATGCAAAATACAGAATGAGATGTACAATTTTTGGACATGGTCAATAAGGGAATTGTTTTGATTGATTATTCATTTATCTACAATGATTTTCTTTTTCTTTTTTCAATTTATGAAGATGAAAGGGAAGGATAAGAAAGACAAATAAATGTTATTAAATTAAATAAAATGAAAGTTCTAAAAAACCTACAGCTGAGAGATGTGAAATCATTTGCTCAGGGACACATAACTAGTGTCTAAGAAATAATTTAAATCCAGGTCATCCTGCCTCCAAAATAGCATTCTATTCACTATTAGTATCTGTTTAATGTTGGAAAGGGTCTTAGAGATCATTTAGTCTAACTTTTTAAATTAACAGATAAGGAAACAAGTTTAGAGAAGGAAAGAATTGTGCCCAAGGGATCTAGGAAGCATTTTACATGAGCTGAGATTTAAGCCTAGGTTTCCTGACTCCCAGTCCAGGGCTTCCTGAGCTACAGCATGGCTGTGATTAAGTAGGTAATGGAAAATGCCTATTAGTCATAGGGTAGTAGCTTTCTTACTCATTTATCCTCAAGGTGAATAAGCCCCTCTGTCCTGGAGGAGGTGACCCTCACCCCCACACTGATAAAATTCCAGGTACTTGAAATGTTGAAATACATATTGTATTTATTGATGATGAAAGGCAGCACCTACTCAATATAATTAACACATGGTCAAAATGTTCTGCTTCCACAAGATCTAATCATGTACCTCTGGGAAAAGTCATAATATAAATACACTATTTCATATATAATGCCTTCTTCTATAAATATGCATCACTCAATGACCTGTAAACACCCATATACCTTATCTCTGCTCTCAAAAATATAGACAGGTTAATAGGTGAGAGGGCAATGGGTTTGGAGAGTGGGTGGGAGGCTGAGATAATAATAAGGTTTCTGAACCCAGCTAACTTTCTCATAAAGCCAATTGTTAAACTTTTAATGTCATGTCTGAACCCTAGAAATCACCAAACACCACAAAACATTGTTTTATTGATCATCTAGACTTAAGAAAGCAAAGGAGAAAATAATAATGTAGATTGCATCATGATACAATCACCCTGTGCCACAGGTGCATGCTTAAGAAATCCTGGAAAGTTTTATCTGTGAATACTTGCTTTTGAAGACCCTGATGTCATGAGAGATGAGGTCAGATGTTACATAGATAGAGATTAAATTAAATTAAATTAAATCCAGTTAAATTCAGTGGATGTTGCCAGGCATTTGAGATCAAAAGACAAAATAAAAACAATCCTCGATCGTACTAGGTTTAGTCCAAGGTTTGGGCTTTGAATCCTGGCTCTGCTACCCATCTGCATGAGTATGAACTTGGACAAGATGGTCTTTGGGTCTCTTGTTCCTCATCTGTAAAACAAGATGGTAGCACTGGATGACCTTGCTGGTCCCTTCTACACCTAACTCTGCAGTCCAAAGCTTTTTCTTGTTGCTGTTGTTCAGTTATTTTAGCAACACCAACTCTTTGTGACCTCATTTGGGCAGAGATACTAGAGTGGTTTTCTATTTCCTTCTTCATCTCATTTGGCAAATAAGGAAACTGAGGCAAACAGAGGGAAGAGATTTGCCCAGGGTCACATAGCTAGTGAGTGTTGGAAGCCAGATTTGAATTAGTGAAGGTGAGTCTTCTGACTCTAAGCCTGGTAATCTATCCACTGCACCACCTCGTTTGTTCAATAAACATGTATTATAAATATTTAATACTATTCCCATCCAAAGTCTGATGAAGCAGCTCAAGTGGATGACAAATAATTTTTATTGGTTATTTTTTTTCTGCAATAAAAATACTATACTAGAAGATATCAGAATGGGGAGAAAATGTTGATTGGGGCTTTTTAACACCATCAAGAATCATTTTATTCCTTACAAGTGCATTGAAGACGGATTGCACTTGTAATTAAGTGGCTAAAAACCTTCTTTAGAGTTTTATAATTATAGCTCATCAATAAAACAGACCTCTGCAACAGAAATTCTGATAATTAACTAATCTTCATTAAGAAGTAATCATGGGGGACAATTAGGTAGCACAGTGGACAGAGCACCAGCCCTGAAGTCAGGAGGACCTGAATTCAAGTCTGATCTCAGACACTTAACACTTCCTAGCTGTGAGATCCTGGGCAAGTCACTTAACCCCAATTGGCTCAGGGGGAAAAAAAGTGATTTGTGAAACTGGCAAATCGATTCTCAATGGACAGTTCTCCAGGTCATTTTGTCTCTTGATACAGGATTTGATGTTGTGCCAAGTTGCTTATTATGGAATTCAAAAAGGACCTCATTGGTTTTCTAGACTCTCACTAAATAAATGGATTGATTTTTATAAAAAAAGGAAGGGCATTAAAGAGGTTCATGTTCTTTGAAATGATTTTTGACAGCTTAAGGAACCACCTAAACCCTTAAAATAATATTCCACAAGTTGATCACAGCCAATTTGAAAGTAATAAACTTTTTCAGGAAGAATGTAATATTTGGTTCACATTTTTATTTAAGTTCATAATATTTATTATTTCTACCTCTACAATATTTATTTATGCTGTTGACCATCAAGCACTATTATTTAACTTTAACCAAATGTCCCAAATATTTGGAGTGATGACATAGAGCCTACTCTCTACATTTTTACAATATGATACTTTCAAGATTTCTCCAACATAAGTCTCTCAAGCATAAGTCAAACACATTTTGAGAGGCAGAACAACAGAGAGAACCTTGTTTAATGGCTCTTTGATTACTTATAAAATTAAAGCATGAGGCAAAGGACATACTTGTTAAAGTTATTTATTTACCTTCTTAGGAAAGGATCCAACATAGGTAACAACAAGGTAAAGAGGATTCCCTAAAACAGAAGACTCTTGTTTGTGGATAACACTATGTTGGTCAATTATGCCAAGTGCTGGAATATAGCAAAGACTTTACCCATCTCTGCAGGAAAATGGGGGAAAATGAATAATATCTATGTTACATGACATGTATGCTATAGATTTGGACAGACAACCTTGGGAACATTAAAAAAAAAAAAGAAGGTGGGCTGATCAATGGAGAGCCTGTGTGCCCAACTACTTCCTGAGTATTCATGCAATGTCAAAAAAGCAAGAAAGGGCCCAAGAAAGCTCAGTGGATTCCCTGAGGAAAACATGGGCAAGAATCACAGAAAGAGACAAGCCAAAGACAGGCTTCTATCGGAATCACAGAAAGAGGTAGTCACATTGAGAGCACAGATCATTTCTACCACAACAATAACGTAGTGAAGACAAACAACTTTAAAAGACTTAGAGGAGATAAGGGGCAGCTAGGTGATGCAGTGGTTAGAGCACACCAGCCCTGAAGTCAGGAGGACCTGAGTTCAAATCTGGTCTCAGACATTTCCTAACTGTGTGACCCTGGGCAAGTCACTTAACCCCAATTGCCTCAGCAAAAAGAAAAAAAAAGACTTAGAGGAGAGAATGAGGTGAAAAAGTTTGTCCTATATACTAAGTAGTGCCAACCTACTCCTAGCAGAGTTACTCCCTTCACCTCCTCCTTCTGATCCCCATATCACTAACCAACATGGTCTAAGACCATAATTATCTGTATCACATGCTCACTTAAAAAAAGAAAGTCCCACCTTTCCTTAAAATAGTCAGTAGCATCTATTTAAAACCATCAGCTAGCATCATATGTAATGGTGATAAACTGGAACTATTCCCAATAAGATCAGGGGTGAAACAAGGTTGCCCACTATCACCATTACTATTCAATATTGTATGCTAGTTTTGGCAATAAGACAAGAAAAAGAGATTAAAGGAATTAGAGTAGGTCATGAGGAAACCAAATTATCACTATTTGGAGATGATATGATGGTCTACTTAGAGAACCCTAGAGAATCAACTAAAAAACTATTAGAATTAATCCACAACTTTAGCAAAGTTGCAGGATACAGAATAAATCCACATAAATCATCAGCATTTTTATACATCACCAACAAAATGCAACAGCAAGAGAGACAAAGAGAAATTCCATTCAAAATAACTTTCGATAGTATAAAATATTTGGGAATATATCTGCCAAGGGAAAATCAGGATCTATATGAGCAAAACTACAAAACACTCTTCACACAAATAAAGTCAGATATAAACAATTGGAAAAATATCAAGTGCTCTTGGATAGGTCGAGTGAATATAATAAAGATGGCAATACTACCTAAACTAATGTATTTATTTAGTGCTATACCAATCAAACTCCCAAGAAATTATTTAACTGACCTAGAAAAAATAACAACAAAATTCATCTGGAAAAACAAAAGGTCAAGAATCTCAAGGGAATTAATGAAAAAAAAATGCAAATGAGGGTGGCCTAGCTGTACCAGATCTAAAACTATATTATAAAACAGTGGTCACCAAAACCATTTGGTACTGGATAAGAAACAGAGTAGTGGATCAGTGGAATAGGTTAGGTTCACAAGACAAAATACTCAATGACAATAGTAATCTAGTGTTTGATAAACCCAAAGGCCCCAGTTTTTGGGATAAAAACTCACTATTTGACAAAAACTGCTGGGATAATTGGAAACTAGTATGGAAGAAACTAGGCATTGACCCACACCTAACACCATATACCAAGATAAGGTCAAAATGGATTCATGATCTAGGCATAAAGAACGATATTATAAACAAATTAGAACAATGTAGGATGGTTTACCTCTCAGACCAGTGAAGGGGGAAGGAATTTGTGACCAAAGAAGAACTAGAGATCATCATTAATCACAAAATAGATAAGTTTGGCTATATCAAGTTAAAAAGTTTTTGTACAAACAAAATGAATGCAGACAAGATTAGAAGGGTAGCAGTAAACTGGGAAAATATTTTTACATCCAAAGGTTCTGATAAAGGCCTCATTTCTAAAATATATAGAGAATTGACTCAAATATATAAGAATTCAAGCCATTCTCCAACTGATAAATGGTCAAAAGATATGAACAGACAATTTTCAGATGAAGAAATTGAAACTATTTCTAGTCATATGAAAAGGTGCTCCAAATCACTATTGATTAGAGAAATGCAAATTAAGACAACTCTGAGGTACTACTACACACCTGTCAGATTGGCTAAAATGACAGGAAATGAGATTGATAACTGTTGGAGGGGATGTGGGAAAACTGGGACACTGATACATTGTTGGTGGAAATGTGAACGGATCCAACCATTCTGGAGAGCAATTTGGAGCTATGCTCAAAAAGTGATCAAACTGTGCATACTATTTGACCCAGCAGTGTTTCTACTGGGCCTATATCCCAAAGAGATCTTAGAGGAGGGAAAGGGCCCCACATGTGCAAGAATGTTTGTGGCAGCTCTTTTTGTAGTGGCTAGAAACTGGAAACTGAATGGATGCCCATCAATTGGAGAATGGCTGAATAAATTATGGTATATGAATGTCATGGAATATTATTGCTCTGTAAGAAACGACCAGCAGGACGATTTCAGAGAGGCCTGGAGAGACTTGCATGAACTGATGCTGAGTGAAATGAGCAGAACCAGGAGAACATTATACACGACAACAACAATACTATATGATGATCAATTCTGATGGACATGGCTCTCTGCAGCAATGATGTGATTCAAACCAGTTCCTATTGTTCAGCGATGAAGATAGTCATATACATCCAGAGAGAGGCCTGAGGGAACTGAGTGTGGACCACAACACAGCATTTTATCACTTTCTGTGAATATTTCCATGCATTCTGTTTTCCTTCTTAGGTTGTTTTTTTTTTTCTCTCTTTCTAGATCTGATGTTTCTTGTGCAGTAAGATAACTGTATAGATATGTATACATATATTGGATTTGTCATATAATTTATCATATTTAGCATGTATTAGACTACCCGTCATCTAGGGGTGGGGGTAGGGGGAAGGAGGGGAAAAGCTTGGAACAAAAGAAAAAAAGGTTTTTGCAAAGGTCAATGTAGAAAAATCACTCATATGTTTTGTAAATAAAAAGCTTTTAATAAAAAAAAAAAAGATAGTGAGAGAGAGTCCCAGAAAGAACAAACTAGCAGGGAGTTAACAGTCCAGAAAGATAAATATTAAACTTATTTTAGTCTTGTTGGTACATTTCTATTAGGCCCACACTGATTTCTTTGGGGCCTCAGAACAGGGACAGGAGACTGAAACTAAAGGTGGCTCCTCCCTTTGGACTTCAGCATGGAGCGCTTTCCCTTCCACCTATATATTGACAACCTTCTAAGCTAGAATGAACAAAAGGCTGAGGGTATTACAGTCTGTGGAACCACCACAGGGGGCTGCTGCTTTGGTCTACGCTTCCTTCTTACAGCCAAGAAGCAAAAAGTATGTTCTTTACATCCTAGTTAGCTCATGAGTCACAGGGTTTGGAAAAGTTGATTTAAACAAGAAAAGAATTTGTAGTCATTGCTCTTTTTGAGTCAGAGAACCCTATGAATATTGAGACCTAATCAGGAATCGGGATGGGAGAAGTCTTGCTGCTGAGGCTTTTAATCCTAGCCCCGTCTGGAGTCCAAGTACCTCCCCATTTTTGAAAACAGGGACTGTTCACAGACACTAGTCAAGTAAAGTCACATTTCCATAGAACTCTATTCTTTATAAAGTGCTTTTCTCATCACAATCCTGAGGGACTTGGATTACAAGTGACAGGCCAAATTTACGAATGAGAAAAATGAGATTATACAAGGTAGAGTGTATTCAGGGTCTCACAGGTAGTAAGGAATCAGAGCCAAGGCTACAAACTCTTGTCAGATGACCTTTAGATCTATATATCCAGATCTAATTTCTCTCCTGAGCAACTTTCCCTCAATATCAGCTGCCCTTTGGATATCCTAGAGGTATCTCAAATTCAACTAAGCCAAAAAGAACTCTTCCCCCTAAAATTCATTCTCTTCCAAAGCTCCCTATTTCTTTTCTTTTTTTAACCTCAGGCCTAATTTGTTTTCACATTATTAATTTTTTTTAAAATTTACAGAATAAAATAAACATTCCCATAATATAATATAATAAAAAAGATGATTGGACATGAAGCTGAAAATCTATTATGTACAACTTGCTATTCATTTTAAATATATAAGAAAGTTATCATGTAAATTTCTATTTCTAAATACACTACCATCTTTCAGATTACCCAGGTTAGCAACTTCAGAAGTGCCCTGATGCTTCAAACACCCTCATT
>JAJPUD010001675.1:272969-358864 GCA_023553655.1 Myrmecobius fasciatus | reverse complement strand
CATCAAAGGGATTTTATAAAGCACTATACATTTATATGTATATAGACTGCCTCTTCTGACAGAATATAAACTCCAGGCAGGCAGAGACTTTCATTTTTGTAGTATCCCCAATGCCTAGGACAGTTCCTGGTATACAGTAATAAATTATTAACAAATTAATAAATGTTTGGTGATTGATTCATTGATATTGCTCCTAACTCAATTAGAAGTATACACTCTCTTCCTCTAAATCAGATGACCACTTTGGATGGAGCTCTTCCCATGAAGGGGACAATCAGTGGGAGCCTCCCTCATCCTTCCTTTTCTGAAAGGTGGATCGACACATACATGATTCTTACAATCTTAATTCTGGCTTTAATCTAACCTGAAGGTTCAGGAGCAAAAATGATCTATGTCCAGAGGATAAAGCTCAGAACATTTTAAAACCAAAAGAACAAAAATCCAAAGAATGAAGGGGCCATAACATCAGAAGTTGTCATCATGACCACATTCCCTTATTGGAAGGAGATTTCTCTGTGTTTATGTCCCAGACCCTTTATTTTCCAAATCACCGATGCTAACCCATAACGGAATAATGGGAATAATACCATTCCATCTGATAGAGTAGGGTATACTAGGTCATGAATCCAATAGTTTTATGGAAAAAGTTGAAGCAAAGGTCTCAACTTATTGCACAAAACTTCGTTCTTTTTTTTCTAGGATCTTTGCTCAGTTAGGAAAGTTAGATGTTTGTTTCCAGCTTTGTAAATGATTCCTCTACATATCTGTGAATTTGTGCAATATTCTTTCTTTCTCCTCCCTCCAGAAGCCCACAGCCAAGGCTTGTCATGACAGCACCCAACTGTTGGAATGCTGAGCAATATTTTTCCTATGATTTGTCCCTTAATGTGTAAACAGTTCTTGGAAAGAACATGAAATGCCTATTACAAACCCTAGCCACATTGGAATTGTTAAAGAAAGGTCTCTTTAATAGCCCTTAGAAAAACAGAATTACAAAATTTTTATAAAGAAATTCCTATCAGAATGAACACTTTTTTCCTTCTTTGAAACATTCATGGACAGGGATAGAAAGATAGCACAAGTTATATAATATCTAAGGTCCCTTAGCAAGTCATGGACTCCCAGAATATTAAGGGTCAGAGGGATTTTAAGGGTCCTTCATCCATTCTAGCCCTCTCAAATTTTTTATTGAGAAAACTGAGGCCCTAAAGTGGAAGTGACCTTTAGCTCTGTCACCCAGCTAATCATTGACCCAGCTGCTTCTTTACTTGCTAACTAATTATCTCAGCTTACAAACTGCTCAGAGTAAAGATTTTCACTGTGCTCTCATCTGACAGAATGAAATGCTACTTACAAATATTATGCAAAGCAGGTGTTAGGAGAGAACAAGCCACTGCATGTCTGGAGATGAGATGATATCTTCTCATTTTCTTCCTAATTTCTCCAACTTTCAACCTCAACCACTTTTCTAGACAAATCTTTTGCTCCAACCAAATTGGTTTATTTCCATATCCCATCTCAGACAAGTACAACTTATATCTGTGGGACACTGAACAACTCACTTTGACTCAGTTTTTTCATCTATAAATTGAGAGGGCTAGATTTGAGAATCTCTAGTGATGATTCTTATAAGATTGTGCTAATATAAACCAACATTCCTTAGCTCCTATGAAATAACTTGATTTCCCAGTAAGTGATTCTTCAACTTACATATTATAATTGTCAACAAGTATTTATTAAGTGCTAAGTACTTGCCTATTATGATGGCAAAAAGAGAGCCAGCTTGATCAATTACCCTTCATTGGCCATTCCACTGCCTCTTGAATTCCCTTCTTCCCTCCTCCCCATCCCCCCAAAATAAATTACTTCTAACCAGGAGTATAATAATCATCAATTAAGCATAATCTATGTGCCAGGCACAATGCTAAGTATTGTCTTTTTTTCCAGAAGAGGATCAGTGACATCAAAATGTTAATTGGGTTAAAGATGCAAAGTTTTGTACAAGTCATCAGCCTTCTCCAGAGCCATTGAAGGCAAGGGGCAAGACAAATCAATTTGACTAGCAATGACCCGGGCTGACAGTGGCCTTCTTAATTTAAGGTCTTTCCTAAGTCTCACTTGGTAACCTTAAACAATTATATAAATGTATTATCATGTGTTCAAGCCTTCCACTTCTTGGTGGATTAATATCTTAAATCGATTTCCTGGTATTTGTCTTTTCACATCTCTAAGTCATCCTCAAGATGCCAAAGAAATGGCCTCCTCATTAGCTCCTCAATAAAATAAAAGCCTGATCCATCCTAGCTTTCCAGCCTTATTTTCTGGTATTCCCTTTTACATACTCAATACTTTGGGCAAACTGGGACTACTCTCCTGGGGACACAAAAAAGAGGTAAAAAACAGACCCTGCTCTCTCAAGGAGCTTACAATGTAAAAGGGGAGATAACACTCATACAAATATATACATATACATGTAAAATATATATGCAAGCTAAATGCAAAATAAATAGGAAATAATTGAGAGGGAAGCTATTAGAACTAAGAAGGGTTGGGAGAAGGCTTCCTGAAGAAGATGGGTTTTTAGTTGCTGGGAATCTAAAGAGAGCAGAGGGTAGCTAGATGGTGCAGTGGCTAGAGTACCAGTCAGGGAGACCTGAGTTCAAATTCAGCTTCAGATACTTGTATTAGCTGAGGGACCTGGACAAGCCATTTAATAATGTTTGCCTTAGTTTTCCCCCAAATGGGGACACAAAGAGTCAGACATGACTGAAAATGACTGAACAACGGAAAGTCAGTAGGCTGTGAATAGAACACAACTTCCTTGTAAAGAATTGTTTTAATAGACCAAGTAGGTTATAGCTTCTCATGTTATTTAAACAACCATATATTAAAAAGAAATAAAATAGTATATGCATGTTCTTACATGATTTTTTATTTGCATGTTACAGATCAACCAATAAACTTGTTGAAGACCTACTATGTGCCAGGCAATGTGCTGGGCCCTCAAGATACATAGATAAATGTGAAATAGCCCATGTTCTTGGGGAGCTAATATTCTGTTAAGGAGAGATGCCAGGCACATAGAGATGTATATACAAAGTAGATACTAGATAACATGGGAGGGAGGCAGGAAAGCTGGTAAAATCCAGAAAGGTTTTATGTAAGGTATCAATGTGGAGTGGGTGGAGATTTGTCCTTGGAATGGGGAGAAGCTGGATTCAAGTTTTGCCTCCAACTTAAACTAGTTGTGACCCTAGAAAAGTCCCTTAGCCTCTTAATACTCCCTGCTGACTCTCTAAGACCCTTAAGCATTGGCAGAGAGAGTTTCTATACCATACCAGGAATCCCTCATTGGAATAAAAATCACAAATCTGGGCAAAAAAAAAAGACAGCCTCAGGATGCAATAAAGAGTATGGTTGATGCTCTGAAAATCTTTACTTTTGCATTTCCCAATTTTGGAGCATTTAAGTATTCAACTATAATGAAACACTCTCATAGCTTTTAGTAATAATGTGCTTTTGTTGCTCTTTTAAAAATATTCTTCACATAATGCTTACAAAAGATTAGAACAGAGAGAAGAAACAGAAACCACATAGAACATTAATGAAATTTAAAATAATTTACATTATAGAAAACATTTTTATTTCAGATAATATTAAATTTCTTAGAGATTCAGGATTCTTAATTTGACTACCAATTTGTAAAGACATTTCAAAGTTCAAAGATTGTTTTGAAATTAAAGTCTTATTTCAAATGCTTGACTTAGTTCCAAGGAAATATCTGATATTCCTTTATGTTTCTCATCTCCAAGAATAAAAAATCTCTGAGCTAAACAATGGTCAGATAATAATAATAATCCAAAGCATTATGCAAATAATTCTAAAACTGAAAGTATAAGAGATTGAGAATTATAGTTATTTGGAAAGAAAAGCCTAATAGGAGTTTCCTGGAAATTAGATTGGCACCAAGTAGTAATCACTGCAATGATTTCCCCAGAATACTCATCCAGGTAGTACACCAAGAAGCTCTCTGGATTTGGGATCTCAGAGATCAGTCCTGAATGCTTTCATTAATGAAAATTGCTGACTGAATGACATCGTAAATTTTAATGTTAATGATTTTATATTTAACCGAATCAGAATAATTCCAATGTGACTACAAATCAATCATCTTGCTGCTTGGGGCTACTTCCAGGCTTTTCCTCCATCATTACTTAATAACCTCTTCTCTGAGATTCATTCAATCCATATGTACTACCCTATCAAAATCCTGGTAGCTACTGGCTGTTGTTTGTCTTTCATTCTCAAAGGCACCCAAGACATTAGGGAGGAAATGCCATGACATGCAAGTGAATTGGATTGAAGTGAAGAAGGGCTGGGCAGGATCACCTGCCTCATCTTCTCCTCCAAAACCCTCTGGTTCCAGTGGTCAGAGACAGATCGGGACGACTGGAAATGGCCCTGGGTGCAGTGGGAGACTTTGGCCTTTTTAAGCTAAGGTCTGTGACAGGTCTCATTTTAACAGGATGCTCCTTTTTTTCAGTAGGTTCAGTGCCTCATACAGTCTCCCTCCTCTCCAACTCCTGCTCTAATATAAAGGGTGTGTGTATGTGCTTGTGCATTGTGGGTAAGAACAAGTATGGACCTGAGAAGGTAAAGATAGCCAAGAAATTATGGCTCAGACCAGGCTAGGGAGTTGGATTAACTTTACCTTGAGGAGGAGTGAGCTGGATCCTAGTTGGGAGTTTTTGGAATGAGATAAGTTGAGGGAATCAAGATACTTCTTTACTAACTCCTTGAAACTCTTGCTTTTATTTTTCTAATCTGTTCTTTCAGCACCTTGGAGACCATTTTTCAAATACTTGGAGATAATTCAATATATGCACCAAATGGATCCTTTAAACCTTTGGCCTAAATATAACCCATTGGATCATTGGCTGTTTAAATAGCATCTTTGCATAAAAAGTTTAAAACACTTGATTGTGATTGATGTAGCCCATTTACCTTTACAATATTCTTTTTTTTAAATTTTATTTTATTTGCATAACATATGTGTGGGTAATTCTTCAACATTAACCCTTACATAGCTTTATGTTACAAATTTTTCCCCCCAACTTCCCACCCCTCCCCTAGATGGCAGGATGTCCACTACATGTTAATTATGTAAAAATATTGGCAAATCGAATATATGTATACATATATGTATATGTATACAACATTATCATTGTTGTGCAAGAAAAATCTTATCTACACAAAAGATATATCAGATAAAGGAAACACAATGTAAACAAACATCAATCAAGGAGTATGAGAATGTTATGTTGTGGTCCACATTTCACATCCCTCTCTCTGGGTGTATATGGCTTTCTTCACTGAACAATTGGAGGTGGTTTGAAACATTTCATTGTTGAAGAGAGCCGTGTCCATCAGAATTGATCATCATATAGTACTGTTGTTGCCATGTATAATGATCTCCTGGTTCTGCTTATTTCACTCAGCATCAGTTCATGCAAGTCTCTCCAGGCCTCTCTGAAATAGTCTTGCTGGTCATTTCTTACAGAACAATAATATTCCATAATATTCATATACCATAATTTATTCAGCCATTCTCAAATTGATGGGCATCCATTCAATTTCCAGTTTCTAGCCACTACAAAAAGGGCTGCCAAAAACATTCTTGCACATGTGGGGCCCTTTCCTTCTTTTATGATCTCTTTGGGATATAAGCCCAATAGAAACACTGCTGGGTCAAAGGGTATGCATAGTTTGATAGCTTTTTGAGCATAGCTCCAAATTGCTCTCCAGAATGGCTGTATCTGTTCACAGCTCCACCAACAATGCATCAGTGTCCCAGCCCTCCCACATTCCCTCCAACATTCATCATTAACTTTTCCTGTCATTTTAGCCAATCCAACAGGTGTGACAAGGTGCGACAACCTCAGGGTTGTCTTGACCTTTACAATATTCTTAATATTCAGTCCAATAACAAATATTTGATGAATATTATATGTACCTTTACCTTATTATTTCATATTATGAAATTCCATGTTATGAAATACTATGTAGAAGCTTTATAGTCATACTTTGAATTTCTGATGGATCTGGGCTCTCTCTGAAGATGTGGATTCCTCCTCAACGATTACCTCCCTTCCCACCTATCCACCATTTTGTTCACTGCTTGGCTCTGTCTTCCCATAGATACACCACAAAGCTTCTTTCTCAAAATCTTTTGCCATCATGTGGACAGTAACATAACACACCAGCAGTCCATTCCTTGCCCTCACTATGTGATCAGCCCTCCCCCTTTTTTCATTCACACATAGATCGTTTAGTCCAATACCCTCATTTCACATATGAGAATATTTATGTTGAGATTATCGAAGGGGCTTGTCCACAGTCCCAAGGTGGGTTAATAGTTACCAACTATTCAGCCAACAAGTGTTTGTTACTTGAGGGGCATCCTGGCATAATGGACTGAATGTTGGATTTAGAGTAAGGATCTCCTGGGTTCAAATCCTGCCTATGATCCAGGCAAGCTGCTTAATCTCTCTCTACTGAAAGCAAATCTGTAAGACTCAGTTACAGAGAAGATGTTGGTCTCTTCACCCCCATGTTCATTACTCTTAGGGGCTCACCTGAACTTTCCCCTCAACCCTGTGTTTATTCATGTAAAGGTGAAATACTAGTTTAAATACTGGGCCAACACCGAGAAGTTAATCTGCCAAAGGTGAGTGAGATGAGACGCAATCTGAGGAAGACAGATTTAATAACGGCGGCATCTCTCACCTGCAGCAGAAAGAGGATGCGTGATTATAGTGAAGGCATCCTCGAGATGAGCCAATGTATCTAAGCAACAGTCTCATGCCCCCAAGGAGAAGTGTTATGAGAAAAGAAGACCTAAACTTAGCTATTAGACATCTATTCAGCAGCAAAACTAAAAAACACCTCGAGCATCTAAGAAAACAAAATGGGTTACAAGTCACAAAAGGATATTACGTCCCTGAAGTTCCTGGAGGAGCCCTCCTGCATCTCCAGGTATCTTCCCAGACATATCTCAGGTCACTGTCTCTCCTGGGATGCCCTTTGCTCCCCTGTCTCTCTCCGGGCTGCCCTTCTCCACAAAGCCTCCTCCAGGAGCTCAAGTGAGGGCAAACACACACATACAGCCCACCTGACTATTCCCAAACAGTTCTGCTTCCAAATCTGCCCTTCTGAGTGGGAATTAGTGTGACAGGGGTTATTTATTTGCCATCCACTTCCAGTCATGCTGTCACACCCACTGGAACCTTGTTTTCCTAGCCATGATGCTCCAAGATCCCCACTAAACCTTTGTAATGATCCCAGCCAGGCAGGGATTGTGTCCCTTGTACAGACTTAGAGCCTAATGCTGATGACCTGCTCTCTGCCTCTTGCTCCACTGCAGAATTCTACAGACTGTGGCCAAACTCAGAAGATATTTCAGTGCAGAGTCAATGATGGGTAAAAACTGTCCCCTCAGTGCACTCCTGCAGTACGAAAGCGAAACAGGCCAATTTGCTGAATCACTCAGTACAAAATATTTATTGCATCACAAATATATTTCCTGCTTGTCAGGAAATGTAATAGAGCCAAGGAACCAATTGCTGTTTTCTGCCGCAAGTGCAGTCCAAACTGAATGATTATTCAGTAAGTTGTATTGGACAGAAGGGAATGTTTTCAAAATGGGTGAGAAGGTGCATAATCAGGAGACATTAATGTCAGGGGGAATTATTTCCACTTGGCTACTGTTAAAAAAAAACAAAAAATAAAAGAACACTGCTCCAAATGTATGATCTCAATAATAGCTCTGTAGACGATTCCCTTATTTTTTTTTTAAAGATCAAAGAGAAGTTGTTACTTCCAATGTCAACATTTTGAGTTGACACTCTCTTGTCCTGCTATTCCAGCCAAAACTAAAAAGAAATACAAATACAAATAAAAAGAATACAATGAAACAAAAACAAAGAAAAAGAAGATTTAGAGGAAACATGATTGCTATCCCTAAGTATCTGAAAAGTATTATAGGAAAGGGTTTAGTCAGGTTCCAAGGGCAGGATTAGGAATAAAGATGGAAGTTTCATGGAGATAGACTTTAACTCAGGTAAAGAGAACAATTAGAGCTAACCAATGGAATGGTTTGCTTTGAAAGATAGTTTTCTCTCACCAAAGTTCTTCATGTAGAGGCTGGACAAACACTTTTTAGGGAAATCATGAAGGGAATTTCTATTCAGGAAAAGGAGTAAATATTTGGATTAAATGACCAAGTTTCCATGATACCAAGAATTCTATTGGTGAGATTCAAAAACTGATCTCAAACAGAAAATCACCCACTAGATCTTGGAAATAACACACGGTGAAGTGGAGAGAAGAGGAAATATACTGTGAATTTATCTAATAATTGACAATCCTTCATTTTATTTCGAGCTAGATAGCTTTGACCATTGAACTAAAAATTGCCACTTCCTAATTTTATTTTCCCTCCTGCAATTTGAAGCTGATCCCACTTGTTCTTTATAATCCAATTCACTGTTTCTCCTGCTTCAATTACCAAGGAGTTATAAAGAGATGGTGGGAGCCATGATATAGCAGAAGATGAGATCATAAAACTGTAGTCTATCTAAAAATGATGATTTATGGATCCTGAATGTAGGCAGTAGAGGGATATGAATAGATGTGGCTTTGTCTTCCTGATTCTGGGGCTGCCTGCAGGTCAAAGCTTATAAAAGATCATTACAAAATCAGCCTTCAATTGTTCTGGGGATTTTCCCCTTACTTAATATTGAACTTTCTCCACCTGCCCTAAATTCTCTCCCAGGCTTTTCTCCTGTTTCCCTCCATCTTGCAATGGGATCGTTTCTTTTTGTTTCAAGGTGATAGTTCATAATCAATGGGGACTTTCTAATGAAAGCTATTTCGAAACAGTCAGCTCTTCTGACCTCAAGCAGGATCTGTGGACAGGAATCCTACTAGATCTAGAACTAGAAGGGACTCAGAGGATGTCTAATCCAACCCTCTCATTCATCAATTAGGTCCAGAGAAGCTGTGATTTGCTCCAGACCATTCAGGAAGTGCATGGTTGGTTGGTTGGACTTCTTGAGGAGGATTTAAAAAAGGATCAAAATTGAGAATCCCAAATTTGCTCTGAAACTTCCATTTCTCCCATCTCTGTCTCTAAACTATACAATTTGATTTGCTCCCACATCAATGAAACTGACCATTTCTTGCTCCAAAAAACCCAAGTCCTATAACTCAGGCATCTTGTGTCTATTATAACAGAGTAAGAGATCAAGCAAGCGTTATTAAGTGCCAACTATGTATCAGACACATCTCTAAACATTGTAGATTCAAAGACAAAAGCAATATGGCTCCTGCCCTAAGGGACAGAGGCAATATGTATGTAAGTATATACATAATACATCTTTAGTTATATCAAATACATATAAATCAGATACAAGTTTAATTTGAAGGGGGGTTTACTATTAGCAAGGGGATCAAGAAAGGCCTCATGTTAAAAGAAGCACTTGAACTGAATTTCAAAAAAACCCAGAGATTCTAAGGGGAAAGAGGACATGTCAGACATGGGGAATACAAAGGTCTGGAGATGGGAAATGGAAGGTCATGCATAAGTAACAAGTAGACCTTTATGACTGGACCATATAGTACATGAAGGCAAGTAATGTGAAAGAAGACCAGAAAGCTAGGGATAGGGCAAGGTGATGAAGATACCATTTAATTGGAAGCTATCCCGGAACACAGAAAAATAAAATAGGTAAAATATATATGGTGGTCATCTGTTCCAACTGTGATATGGAAAGTGCATTAGTGGGAATTGGTTTTACTTGACAACATATGTTTTTAACAGGTTCCTATTTTTCTGTTTTCTCAAAGGGGAGTGGAAGGGAGAAAAGATTTTCATTTGGAAAAAAATTAATTTTCAAAAACAGAGAGATGGACATGACTGAAATGACTCAACAAATTTTCAGGTTTGAGAAGGGATTTGCATATATTGCACCATTCAGGTCTTTTAGCAATACAGTGGAGTAGGTACTAAGAGTTTTATTATACCCAATTTAAAGATGAGGAAACAGAGGCACATAGAGATAATGTTGGAGATGTTACTCAAAATCCAGGTCTTTTTTATTGTTGAATCATTTCAGTTGTGTCCAATCCTCTATCACCTCATTTGGACTTTTTTGGGGCAAGGAAAGGTTTGCCATGTCCTTCTCCTGCTCATTTTACAGATGAGGAAACTGAGGCAAACAGGGTAATGTGACTTATCCAGGGTCAACTAGTAAGTGTCTGATGCCAGATCTGAACTCCGGTTTTCCTGACTCCAGGTGTGGCACTTTATCCATCGTACCACCTAACTGCCCCTATTGCCCAAGTCTATCCTGACTGAAAATTCAGTACTCAATGTACTATCATGTTCCCTCTCCAATAATCAAGACAATTATTCTCTTTGTTTTTCCTGTTCCTTCTTCCTTCCTTTCTTTTTTTCTCTCCTCTCCCCTCTACACTATTCAAATTTTTCTTTCCATCTTTTTTTTTCTTCTTTTTCTCTCCTTGTGTCTCTTCTCCCTCACCTTCTCCACACACCCTTATCTCTTTCCTTCTCTTTTATTCTCCTTCCCTGACCTCCTCTTTCTCACCTTCCCCATCCCCTCCTTTCTCTCTTTTCCTCCCCTTTTCTTATATTCATTGTATGCACTCATTATATTCTATTTTGTATTCTAGTTATTTGCACAAAGGTCTTATCATTTCTATTAAATTAAAAAATTCCTTGAAGGCACAAACCATGTCCCTTTTCATCTTTATATTTCCCCTAGTGCCTAGCATGTATTGTATGTAATATTAGGTGTCTGATAAAATGCTTGTTGTTGAATGGATGGATGGTTAACTGAAATCTCCTTATTTCATTAAAAGTCTCCTGTGATGTTCCATTGACCTACAGATAAGAGAGAAGATTCTGGTCTGCTCATTGAGGAGTTTGACCAGCCTGCCCAGAAAATCCAAGGAGTGCAGTGGCTGAATTTACCCAGGAAAAAGAGCTGGGTTTGGATGCCCTCTTTGTAATTCCATAATAGTCTGCTGTTTGTCTGAATCCTTTGCTTTTTCACTTCTTTTCAGCTTCACCAACTAGATGACTACTTTAAGGTTTCAACTTATTAAAAACTCTTTTTAATATATTATAAATTAACATTAATAATTCATAGTACGAACTCATATGGGAAAGCAACATCAAACAGAATACCACAGGTATTCTGCCTATGTGCCCATCCCCCTTTATTTTAAAGGCATTAAAATACTTTTCTCACTACAATTTCATGAAAGAGGTGTTATTATATCCATTTTCAGATGAAAAAACTAAGGCATGGAAGTTATAGACTCACCCTGAATCATACAGCTAAGAAATGTTGGAGCTGAGACTTATTTAGACACAGGACTCTCCTGTTTCCAGACCTAGTTTCTTTCCATTTTAACACACTCTCTCTCATGTATTTTCTACTTCGCCTTTTCCTCACTAGATCTATTTCTATATGTAAAGGATTCTTTGATTTTGCTCCCTGCACAAAGCCTTTTGGGACTCTTTGGAAATGAGGGATATTAATTCCTTTCTATTTCCTAGTCTTTGCCTTTTTCTAAACACAAGCTCCACATTCTGCTTCTCATTCTTGACCATAAATACTCAGCAGTACCTGCCCTTGACAAAGATGGAACAGACCTGCCTTCCAGGTCTCTGCCCACTGCAAGTCAACTTATAGAAACATAAGCATGTATTCACATCCTCTGCCTATTTCATTAGCTAGGAAGGCTCCAAAGTAGCATGTTTAATGTGAGGTTAAGCTGATGGTCTATGGAGCCTAGAAAGTCAAGGAGTTTGCTAAGTCAAGGGAGCAAAAGGATCCTCTGGAACAAGAATCCTTGAACTTTTTGTATTATGAATGCTTTGGGCTGTCAGGTAAAGTCTATGAATTCCTCAGAGTGTTTTTAAATACATAAAATGACACACACAGGATAACACACACCAAAAAACCAAAACCAAAGCAAAACCAAAACCAAAACCAAACCAAAATAAACCCATGATATTGAAATAAGTATCTATCTGTCTATTTTAAAAGTTCACAGACCTCAGATTAATATCCTTGGACTAGATGAATATTAAATCCACTGAGACTGACAGTGGGAAAAGAGGAGAAAAAAGTGGGTTAAGTATTATCTGCTACGATCAGCACCAACCAGCTGTAATCAGCAAGCAGGATAAGTTCAAGTTTCAGTTCGAGATGAAAGATATTTCTCTCCACAGCAGGGGGCTTGCTTCCAGTCTGTTTCCCTTCCTCCCCCCATCCCAGCCACCATGGCGGGACAGCATGCCTTGAGAATTGACCTTACACTAACTACAGAAGACCCAGAATAACAATCAAAAACTAAAGTCTTGCAGCAAAATCTTTGGCACTGTCAAATGGCTCAATGTCAGAAACAGATCATATTTTATCAATGGGAAAGTTGGTATGGAAGATGCT
Organism: Myrmecobius fasciatus; assembly: GCA_023553655.1. Classification (NCBI taxonomy): domain Eukaryota; kingdom Metazoa; phylum Chordata; class Mammalia; order Dasyuromorphia; family Myrmecobiidae; genus Myrmecobius; species Myrmecobius fasciatus. Next base: position 346,325 of record JAJPUD010001675.1, on the reverse strand, counting down.
TTGTCACCCTTTCCATCATCCCTCAAGTTGAACTTTCCTATGTGTATCATCTTCCATAGAATTCCTTGTGAGATGGGGCTTTCTTTTCTATCTATATCCTCAGCACTTAGCATAATAATTGCCAATAATAGATGCTTAATAAATGTTTTTTCTTCCTCCCTCCCTCCCTCCTTTCCTCTCTCCATCCCTCCTTCCCTTCCTTCCTTCCTTCTTTCCCATTTCTTTCCTTCCTTTCCTTCTTTATTTTCCTTCTTTCCTTCCTTTCCTTATCTTCCTTGTTTTCTTCCTTTCCTTCTATCCTTTTTCCTTTCCTTTCCTTTCCTTTCTTCTTTTCTTTTCCTTTTCCTTTCTTTTATGTCCAGTGCCTACATTTTCAGAATAACTTTCATAGTACTAAGTTTTAGAATATTATGTAATATAGCAGCTTCACAAAGCCAAGAAAAATTCTGCCAGAGCATAGCTTGGCTTTATATGCCAAACGCTTGGCCTTTCTAGTTACCCAGAAGAAATTCCCTCTGCATCATACAAATAACTTTGGGACAGTGTTTGACAAAACAGGATATTTATGGGTGCACTAAAAGGGTACATGTTGTTTGTTCTGTCACATATGATGTAAGTTAACTCAGACACTGATTTCCAAGGTCAGGTAAGGACCAGAAAATCAGAAATTAGGAAGTAGTTTATTTTTCCAAGAAATCAAGATTATTGACTTGGAATAGGCTTTCAACAAAACAATATGTTGGTACTTTCTTATACCACGGCCTCATTTAAGAGGCAGATACTTATAAAGCTTCGCTGTTATGAAACAGAAGAAATAATTATTTTTCCCAGAATATTAATAAATTACCTTACAAGTAGGCTTACATCCCAAAGATTGAGCACAGATTAGCACTAGTCAATCTATTCTATGATAATGTGACATTGGTCATTTTACTTAAAAGGGACATGCTAGTTGTATTAATAGCTATCCAAATATCCAGAATGACCATAGTTGAACACAGTAAGAAGTAGAAAATATCTATCTGTATGTCCTGTAAAATTACATTTCCAGTGGCAGTGAATAATTAGTCAATAAGCAGCTATTGAGTACTTATTTTCTGATGAGTATAGTAATAGCAAGAACTAATATCATTACACATTTATTCATAAAGAATTAAATACATGACATGATATTTTTCTTATTTTTAAAAAAGAAACAGACAATTTCTTATAACTCCATGAAGAAGGCTGATGTCAGTTAAGTCGACAGATCTATCAATAAAAAAATTGCTTTGATGTAGCTGAAACTCCACATCAAAAGTCCATTAAAAAAGATGAGTTTTTAGCCTAGAATCTTGTGCTCTACCAACTCATGGATCATCATTCTAAGGAGTCAGATCCTTGCCTGATCTATACAAATCCTTCCCAAGTCCCTTATAACAGGATTACTTTTCTAAATTCTCTATAAACTGTATGCCTTAGTTCAGAGCTAGAAGGAAATTTCGAGATTATCTGATCCAAACCTTTTGGTTTTATAGGTGAGGAAACTAAAGGCAAGTAACTCAAGTAATTGACACAAGGTCAAACAGTAAAATTGTCTTGCTTCTATAGGTGAGGAAATCAGTCAGGACAGGTCCCATGTCCCCCAGTCAGCCTTAGAGATGGGATTTGAACCTGCCATTTGAACCATTCCAACTGTTATATCACACTGCCTTAACTGACTTTGTAGAATTTCTTACATCACAGACTCCTAGCTCTATTTATGGCTCTCTAGCCCAAGCCACACTCTTTCTCACCTGTGGGACAAATTTTTGCATGTAGGAAGGTGAAGGAAATCATGACCCTTCTAGAAGACCTATTCCAATATTAGATAACCTAATTGCTAGGAAGCTTTTCCTTACATAGAACTTCTCTTAAGGAGTTTGGGTGTAAAAGAGAGGAAAAATGTAAATAGATGATGATGCAAGGAATGACAAGATCTAAGAGAAATGAGCATGCTTTTGACCACAAAGATAAGGAGAGATTTAAAGATTGGGAGGAGGTGGAGAGAAAGAGGAGAAAAGGAGAGATAAGGGAAAAATGGGAAAACAAAAAGAACAAAGAAAAGGAGATTGAAAGGGAGAGAACTTCAACATAAATCCAACAGTTATATCTAGGGCTATTTGTTTAGAGGATTCCTCTTTGTCTTCCCCTGGTGTGAACCACTTATTTATAGCAAACACTCAAAAAAACAGTAAAAATCATTTCTTTATCTGGAGACAAAGGCCATTATAAAAATACAGACAGCAAATAAATAAAATTTACTGAGGATAGAGGGTATGAGATGCCAGTTTGCTGGGCATTATTGGGGCAAGGGAAGAGGAATAGAAGAGAGGATGAATTCACCAGGTCCCAGTAGCAAATCCTGTCCATGAAGATCACTCTTTACATAGATTAGTATGCCAGACAAGACTGCTCATGATTATATTCAGTTTGAAGTAGCATCATCTCCCCCCAATTGACTGCTAATTGTATGCACAGGTACTGATATCTACTCATGAGATCCATGTACTTTAAAACCTTCAAAATTCCTGGGGTTTTCCTATGCTCATTTGATTTTTGCCTCTTATGCTCTTTCTGTTTCTTCTTCCAGATGGAAAAAAGTATATTTCCCATCAGTTTTTTTGCCGATCAAGGGCTACATAAAAATAATTAATTTTATTTTAATTAATATCAATAATTAATAATACTCAGACCACCCATCTCATTAGGTTTTCTGTAAGAAAATTTTTTTTGTAAACTTAAAAGAGTAAATAAATGTGTCACATCATTATTGTGCAAAGATATATTTTGATTAAGCTAAAGTACTCAGCCTTTCAAAGAAAAATAACAGCATAAAAGAACCCTTAATATACAATGGGCCTGGCTCTCTTCCATACAAGGCAACAGTCATATCATATACTTGCATCTATCATATCCTTGAAAACAGAAAAAGAAACTTTCTACAGGTTTCTGGGATGGAGGGCAAGAATGAAGGAGTAGAATGTAATCCTTCCCAGTTCAGATGCATATTGTGTTCAAACTTATGGGTTCATATAAAGATGAAGCCTAATGTGGGGGAAATGGCCACAGGGAGGAGAATATTGGAACAATACAGCCCACAGGAGTCTGTGGCTACCCTCCCCTAACATCTTCCCTAGTCAACACTAAACAAAAGCTGTCTTTGACTATCAGACAATCAGGAGAGTAAGTCCCAATTAATTCTAGTATTTCCTCTCTGCTGATTATTTCTAATCAATCCTCTCTATGCCATAGAGGTCTGTACTTAGTTGTTTGCATGTTGTGTTTACCATTAGACTGAGTAATGCTTGAGATCAGGGCCTGTCTTTTACCTTTCACCAGTGATCTTCCCAAAACTGAAGGGAGATCACCTTTTACCAAATTGTATTGTTTTTGTTTGCTAGACACTTCATCCTACACATTTGCCTAAGTCTGAAAGGGCGCACATCCAACTTCCTTTTAGTGAAAATTATGAAGTTCCTTCAAATAAATCCCTGGGGAAACCAGGATATCTAAATGGGAACCAGAGGAGACAGACATTATTAGTCTATATCATTAATGTGAGGAATATAAAAAGTTAGGTTTCCACAGATAATTCCATCCACAGGATGAAGGGAGGGGCAAAATATCAAGATATCTCCAAGCAATCACCTCATGAGTCAAGAAACCGGCTGAACAGCAAAGCTCCTGATAAAGGCCCCAAGGCCTACATTGGCCCAAACCAGCTAGGGCTAATGATTAGGCACAAGCTTTTTGCAAGTACCTCAAACATATTAACTCACCCACCCCAGGGGAGGAGACAGCTGCCATTTTCTGATATATGAAATGGATGGATAAGAAGGATTGTAACTCAGATTGTAAATCCAACCAATCCAAATCTTGAAGGAGTAAAGAAAGCTTTGTTTTGGGGCAAAAAATCTTTGCATCAATATCTCTAGTAAGGGTCTAATATCAAGGAACTAACACAAATATGTGAAACCATGAAACATTCCCCAATAGATAAGTAATCAAAGTCTATGAAAAAAAAGTCTCACAAGAAGAATCACAAACTATTAACTACATGAAAAACTTATTCAGATATCTTATAATAAGAGAAATGTGAATGAAAAAACTTAGAAGTTTCACTTTCTACCCAGAACATTAGTTAAGATGATAAAGGACGAAAATAGTGTTGGGGGGGAGATAGGGGGGAGTTCAAAGACAAGAACACTAGTATCCTGTGGGCAGAGCTGCAAACTGATCTATCACTTGTGGAGATTATCATTGTACAAATAAGACTGAGGTAGAGCTCTGAGCCCATGGCTCTTTACTAAAGGGTCCGTGGTCCCTTCTAATGAAGTAGACTTAGATCTTCCTCATGATCTAAGATATCCCCTTCTTCCAGGGACTTATTTTTAGAAGGTTTGATATCACATTTGGTATCTGAACATTCCAAAGAGGTTATACAAAATACAGAATCCCCTTGGTTTTCAGCTAGAAATGGTATGTCAGCTGGGGGGAGCAGTTCAATTGGGTGAGTGTGCAGCCTCTCCAGTGACTAAATGGTCATATGATGGTCACTTGCTCAGGTTGGACAAGAGAGAATGGACTGGAAGTATAAAAATAAGTTGGGGAACTTTCCTTTTCATTGAGTCACTTCTACCATGTTGGGCTTGGTCATTATGACAAGGAAAAACAAGGGTGGGAGCTTCTAATTATCTTCCTATTGTTGGTGCCCAACAGGTCAGGAAAGTATAAATCATGAAGGTGGTGAATTGTCTGGTATAAATTCCCAGGCTCAGGCCATTTCCAGGTCAAGGGGCAAAACTTTATTATGTTTAGTAAGTGGGTAAAGTTTCTAATGAATTTGCAGTTTAAAGTTGGACCTTTGATGAGAAAGGACCCTAAACAAGGTGTGCTAACCATGCTAATTGCCTGCTTCTATTGGAGGTTCCAATGTTGTTGATACAAGCAAGATAGCCTTGGAATTGTCTATAGTTTAACTTCCAAATTGCATAAGGTAATTGTGGGCATCAGGACTGGGTAGCTCTGTCTGTAATATGATAATGTCAGTACAAGATAATTCTACAGGGTCAGCTTGCTCCTTACTGGGGCCTGCTCAGACACTGGGTTACAGCCAGGGACAAAGTATTTCACTGGGGTCCATTCACCCCATAAATATGATTAAGCAAGTAAACTTACAATTAAGCAAGTGAATTTACATCTCACAGCTCTGGGGCCTAATATACAAAACCTTTAATTGCTACCCCTATGGAATCATAGCAAACTAGTTAATACTAACTAGAATAGAGTAGGGGTCCAAATGAATTACTTCTCAAAACAATTTTGGAAAGCAATTTGGAATTATGAATTTTCAAAGTGATTAAAATGCCAATGTTTTAACCCAGAGATCCCACTGCTAGACCATGAGGTCACAAGGAGCTGTCCTCTTGGCACATTTCCAGAGTGAGTAAATGGGCAGCTCAAAGTGGGGATGGCTAAGTGTGCTCATACATGTCAGACTGGGTGAGCTGCTGCATCTTGAGCAGCTGGGTGGCAAAGTGACTTTCTGAACTGCCCCTCATACCCCCCATCATTTGTTATAGTACAATAGTACTCCATTACAATCATAGGCCATATGGTCAAAGGATATGGAGAGACAATTTTCAAATGAAGAAATTAAAGGCATTTATAGTCATATAAAACCACTAAATTACTATTGATTAGAAAAATACAAATTAAGACAACTCAGAGGTACCACTTTATACCTCTCAGACTAAGATGATGGGAAAAGATGACAAATTTTAAAGGGGATGTGGGAAAACTGGGCCACTAAAGCATTGCTGGTAAAGTTGTAAAATGATCCAACCATTCTAGAGAGCAATTGGGGACAATGTCCAAAGAGTTGTAAAACTGTGCATACAACTTTGATCCAGCAGTGTCAATACTGGGTCGATATCCCAAAAAGATCATAAAAGAGGGGAAAAGACGCACAAAAACGTTTGTAGCAACTCTTTTTATAGTGGTCAGGAACTGGAAATTGAGTGAACGTCCAATCAGTTGGGGAATGGCTGAATAAATTATGAATATAATGGAATATTCTTGTTCTCTAAGAAATCAGCAAGCTGAATTCAGAAAAGCCTGGAAAGACTTACATGAACTGATGCTGAATAAAGTGAACAGAACCAGGAGATCATTGTACACAATAACAGCAAGATGTGATGAGCAACTGTGATGGACTTAGCTCTTCTCAGCAATGCAATGATCTAAGACAATTCTACTAGACTTGGGAATGCCATTTGCATTCAGAGAAAACCACAATAACCCAATGTGGATCAAAGCAAAGTATTTTGACCTTTTTTTGTTTTTTCTTTCTTGTGCTTTATTACCTTTTTGGTATAATTTTTCTTACACAACATGACAAATATGGAAATATGTTTAAAAGGATGTTTAGTCTATATCAGATTGTTTGCTGTCTTAAGGAAGGAGGAGGTAAAGGAAAGAGAAAACATTTGGAATAGAATCTTTCAGTGATGCATTTGGAGAAATAAAATACTATTGAGAAAGCAAAAAAAAATTGAAACAAAACAAACAACAATAGCAGCAAATCACATAGCATAACTTACTTAGCCATTCTCTAAATGAAGGGCATCTCCACAATTTCTAATTCTTTGTCACCCCAAAAAGAGCTGCTATAAATATTTTTATACCTATAACTTGTTTTTCTTTGATCTCTTTGAGATGCAGACTAATAGTGGTATTTCTGGGTCAAGAGATATGAATAATCTTATAAACCTCTGAGCATAGTTGTTATTGTTCTCCAGAATAGTTGGGTCAGTTCACAACTCCACCAACAGTTCATTAGTGTACCTGTTTTTCCATTATCCCCCTCTACCATTTGTCATTTCTGTGTGAGGTGATTCAATAGTAATTTGGATCCTTTTTTTTCCATATGACTATAAGTAGTTTTGATTTCTTTTTCTGAAAATTGCCTGACCTTTTATCAGTTGGTGAATGGCTCTATTTTATAAATCTTTGTCTTCCTGACTGTGGCTCCATGATATTTGAATTGTCTTTCCTGGCTATTTGAAGTATTTTCTCTTTGATCTGGAAGCACTGGAATTTGAATATAACATTCTTGGGAATCAGTTGACTAATTACTGTTTGACAACTTTGAGAGACAGAAAAGTCATACCTACTAAAAAGGCCCACGACACTCTGGACATCTTTTATTGATAATACAAGTTTCCTACATGGAGACAAAATATAGTTTTACATTTATTTTAGTTGCATTCTATCACCTTAGTTTTGTCTCATCTGCATGATTTAGGATCATTTTATAGAAGTTGGTTGCCCTATGGGCCATTTGAATTTTTTCTGATTAGCAAGCTGCCTTTTTTGAAATATCCCCAGGAATAAATGTGCAAAATGAGAAACATTTTTAGACATGATCAATATGAGGACTTGTTCGCTTGACTAAGCATATATTACAAAGGTTTGGGGTTCTGTTTTTGTTTTTTTTCCAGTAATGAAGGAGTTGGCAGGAGATAGGAAGGAGGAAATACTTGGTAACTGGAAAAATAAATGGTCTCTGAGAGTTATTGCTTTCTGGGTCATTAGCTGCTGTACAGACTCTCCCCTCTTCCTAACTGCCCTATGACTATGGAAGGTACCAGCTTTCTCCCAGTCGCTCTACTTGAAACAGAGTTGTCCTCCTTAACTACTCTTTCTCAGTCCCATATCCAATCAGTAGCCCAGTCCTGCCATTTTAACCTTTATCATATCTCACTTATGCCCCTCCTGTCTGGCCCTCTTATCTCCTCATGTTTGGACCATTACAAAGCTGCTGACTAGTCTCCCTGCCTTAAGCCTTTCCCCACTCTCATCCATCCATTCTCCACTCAACTGGGAAATCAGTATTCCTAAAGCACAAATCCAACCATCTCATCCCCATCTATATTCAATCAGCTACAGAAGCTCTGTATTATCTCTAGGATAAAATAAGAAAAAAAAAAACCCGCTATCTGGCTTTTTAAAACCATCTGTAACCCGACTCATTTTTGCCTTTCCAGTTTTCTGTTACCTTACACACCCATTTTCTTTGCCCCCAGTGACACTGGCTTCCTTGCTAGTCCTCTCACCAGAAACTCCAGCTCCTGATTCCAGGAATTTTTCACTCAATATTCCCATGTCTAGAATTCTCTTCCTCTTCATTATGCCTCCTGGCTTCCCTCAAGTCCCTTTCCTGATTCCCTTAATGCTGGATCCTTTTACTATGAAAGACTTGGTTCTTCTCAGTAGTTCAGTGATCCAAAGGAATCCCAATAGACTTTGAACAGAAAATACCATCGGCAACCAGAGAAAGAACTGAGGAGACAGAACGTAAATCAGCACACACAATGTTCACTCTTTTTTTTTTTTAATCTCTCCCATGGTTTTTCCTGTTTTCTCTGATTTTCCTCTGCCAACATAATTCATAAAACAATGTGTATTAAAAATGCTGGATCCTTTCTTGTTGATTTTCTCTATTTATCCTGTATATATCTTGTCTGTACAAAGTTGTTTGCATGTCATCTTCCCCATTAGACTAAGTTCTGTGAGAGCAGTTTTTGTCTTTCTCTGTATCTCTAGCACTTGCACTGTAGCTCTGTAACTCTAGCACAATTCTTGCCTGACACATGTAGGTACTTAACAAATGAGTGTTGACTGAATTAGAGGAGGCGGCACAGAGCAGGAGAAAGGTTATGCTGTATTTGGAGTCAGGATGTGGGTTCCAATGCTGGCTTTGCTGCAGGATAACATGGTAGTCACTTAGCTACTCTTGAGGCTCAATTGACTCATCTCTAAAATGAGGGAGGTGACCTCAGAGGCCTGTAAAAATATTAAGATAAATTAAAAAACAAACCATGAGGTAACTGTGTGGTTGTAGTGTGCAGTTGGAGAGATTTTGCTCGTCCACCATTCCTCTCCAGTTAGTACTTAAGATGAGATGTTATTTCTGTAAAATGTTTGATGGTGACACATTAGGAATCATCTCCTTCCTCAGCAATCCACCTGTGTGACTAGATGTAAGAGCTTATATGTCATCATGGGAGACAAATTGAAACCTTCCTGATAAAGGTGTTGGTCACTTAGTAATAAGGACACAATGTGACCGCATCATCACCAGACACTGCCTGACCTCTGACATCTCCATTATGGAGGAATGTCAGCTCAATTACAGGCTACTCCTGTCCCTTACCCACCAGCCTTCAGGCCCAATCCTCCAGCTCCACTCTCACGCCTTTTAAGAAAGGCTCGTCCTTTGTGATGGGGCAATGCTCTGGTCACTGCTTACCCTAGCTTGCATCAGGGAGAATTTGCAGGATCAAGTAGAGGAGTGAAAGACAAGAGGTCATAGGTAGTGAGACGGAGGCCCAGGGGAGTCCTCTGATTGCCCAATCAGAGCTCACGTGCTCTCTCACACGTGGAGAGTCCAAGGGCCAGGAGGGGAACCAGGGCCCTGCCAGGACTCACAGGCAGCACTAACCCACAAAGAGGCAACTTCATTATATAAGGCAGATATTCTCGCCACCAACTGTACCCCATTGGAAAGTAGCAGCTCCAAGAGGGAGCAGCCCCCTCCTAGGAGGGCTTCCCCAGGATTCTGGTTGAGAGGAGAGAGGCAGAGGGATTCTGAGCGTCAAGGAGCTGGCTTCTGATTCACCAAGATTTGGGTCTAACTGCTGCCTGGGTGCCATCCTGGCAGAGAAGGTATCTCTGCAGGGGCTCCCAGGCCGATGAAATCACCAGGAAGAGAGAGGGAGAGTCTTGGATTGGACTCTACATTCTATTCTCAATAGCATTCTACTTTTCCAAATACATGTACAGTTTTCAACATTCATTCCAGCAAAACCCTGTGCTCCACACCTTTTCTCCCTTTCGCTCCCTCCTGCCCTCCTCCTCAAGACAGCAAGCAATCCTAGGTTATATATGTACATATTTTTAAACATATTTCCACACCTGCCAGGCTGAGCAAGAAAAATCAGAACAAAAGGGAAAGAAAAATGAAAAAGAAAAAGCAAACAAAAAGGTGAAAATAGTATGCTTCCATCTACATTCAGTCTCCAGTTCTCTCTCTGGATGCAGATGGCATTTTACATCAAGTCTTTTATTAGTCTTGGATTACCACAATGCTGAGAAGAACTAAATATCCCAGTTGATCACCTCATAATCTTGCTGTACTATATATGATATTTTCCTGGTTCTGCTCGTTTCACTCAGCATCAGTTCATGCAAGTCTCTCCAGGCCTCTCTGAAATCATCTTGCTGGTCGTTTCTTACAGAGCAATAATATTCCATGACATTCATATACCATAATTTATTCAGCCATTCTCCAATCGATGGGCATCCATTCAGTTTCCAGTTTCTAGCCACTACAAAAAGGGCTGCCACAAACATTCTTGCACGAGGGGGCCCTTTCCCCCTTTTTATGATCTTTTCAGAAAACAGACCCAGTAGAGATCAAAGAGTATTGTGCAGGTGCCTTGATGTGGATCTAACCCTGAACATCGGGGGCCTCCCTTCACTGAACAGAGGCACTTCCTTGCTGTACCTCCTACCACTTCTCCTTCCCAGCCCATGCCTCATGCCACAGCCTTCCAAATCTTGCTTCTGGCCCTCGGGGATTTGAGTCACCCTTTCTGGCTTTCCTCTTGGTTACCCAGATCCAGTCTCTGGCCATGTCCTAAAAGCCAGTCGTTTGGATTCCTCTTTCTTCCCATTTTTACAGCCAGCGTCCTAATTCACACCCACAAAGGCCCCAGCTTCAGGCTGCTCAGACTTCTCTCCAACTTCATCCTCTTCTCTGCCCTCCCCTCTCATTTATTTCTCAGGATAATATTCGCTCCCATCTCATTCCCTCCTAGCCCCAAACCTGCATCTTCACCTTCAAGTCTTCTCTGCTCACTCTCCTCCCCTCCCATCCCCCAACCAGACTCAGCTCCCTCCAGTCTCTCCCCCTTCAGACAAGGCTTTGCTTAGTTCGAGCCCTGGATATTAATGGGGTGTCCTGACTGGGTTTCCTGCCTCCAAGTCCCCTTCCGGTGTGCCCTTAACAATAAGGTGTCCAAAGAATACTAGCATATCATTCTGGTCATAACACTCCTACTAAGGGCCATTGCCATTCCTCTGCTTGCACTAGTGACCCGAAGTCCCTTTTAGCCCCAGATCTGGAGGAGTTCACGTCCCCGGGCCTCAGTTTCCCCCTTGGTAAAGGCAAGGGATCACACTAAATGACCTGAGGTCCCTCCCAGCTCTATTTACTCCAGGACAAGATCCGGCGCCCCGCCCCCCAACCCACCCAGCTTGATCCTGACTCCGCCCCTTCTCCGCGCACGCGCGCAAAACCTAGAGTCGCGCTCGGCCGCGCGCCGCGAGCGGGATGACGCAGGGGCACGTGCGGGGCCGGGCCCCGGTGGCGCGCGTCCTTAAGGACTCGCGGCCGCGGACGGCGGCGCCTCCTCAGTTGGCCTGTCAGCCTACTTGTTTGGTGGCGTGCGGCCTCGGACGAGGCTGGGTCATTTGTTCGGGGACGCCCGTAGCCCGGGCCAGGCTGGGGCGAGCGAGGGGAAGGCGGGCATGGCGGAGGAAGAGGCCGATTCTGTGGAGACCCCCGAGAGGTGAGCGGCTGGGCCGGTTCAGACCGGGGGTCGGACGCCGGGAACTATCCGGGCGGGGAAGGGAGGGAACGTTGAGGGCCGAGGGAGCGGGGCGAAGGTGACGATGAGATGCCGGGGCATGGCGCGAGGGCTTGGGGGGGGGACCTGGGAATGGGTTGGACAGGTGTGGTGACCCAGAGAGGAGCCGGCGCCAGGCTGATAGTTGTGGGGCTGGAGCGCTGGGAGTGGGGCGGGGTCGGAACATCGGGAGCGGCCTGGGATTGGTTTGAGCCGGCGGGGGGGCGGAGGAGTGAGCGTGAGAACGTTGGGGGGGCGTTGTGTGTGACGGGCGGGGGGAGAATAGAATGTTGGGAGCTGGGGCTTGAAGCGGGACTGGGAACTCTGGAGCCGGCGGGGATTGGTCCGAGCTGCGAAAGGCTAGGGGGAGGAGCGTTGAGCGAAGAGGGCGCGGCGGGAGGTGGGGAGCTGAGGGCGGAGCCAGAACTCGGGGATGGCCGGGGATTGGCCCGAGCTGACCGGGTGGTCTGCGGAGGGGGAGGGCGCTGTTGTCTCCGCCGGTGACTCGGGCGCTTCGTGCTACTGATTCCCTGGCGTCAGCTCTTGCCCTCGGTGGGAAATTTCGCTCCCGGATGGGTGCTCCTCACTGGACGGGTAACCGGGCCGTTCCGTGGGCGTGGGGACCTTTGGGACCCGGACGTGGCCGTTTGTCCGCATATTTGCGGGGCCTATTGTGACTGGCCGCTGGCTCGTTCCTTCCGGAAACTTGGCTTCTAAGCCCGGGAAGGTACTCTCTGGCCATCCTTACCTATGGTGCACCCCACCTGAAGATCCGGGCCTGAGGAACCCGCCGACTCACGGGGGAGGGGCTTCACACACACCCCCTCCTATGTCTCGGGAAGAGTCCTGCAAGTCACCTAACCTGAAGCTTGGTTTCCTCATTTGCAAAATGGGACTAAAACTTAGATCTCTCAATTTTCTAAGTTTCTGAAACTTGCCCCAAGTCTGGCGGCAACAGATCTCTTGTGGATTTTTAAAGTATCGCCTGTCCTTTTGAAGGAGTATAGGGATGGTGATTTTAAACACATCTCATTTTCATGAACCCATGAAAGGACTAGATTTTGTCCAAAAAATATTCCAATTACGAAGAGTTAGCTTAATTCCTGAAAATTATATTTCGTGGAGCTTCATTTCCCCACACACACTTGTAGAAAAGTGAACTTTTGAATGAGATTTAGGGCACATGGTATATAGTCTTGAGTTTGGGGGAACTTTTGGCTTAAAAGTTATGTGACCAACAAGAACAACAACGAAAAGCCCCAAAGCATTTCTGTAGATGTGAATACCCACAGATCATCAGTTGGAGCTGTTAATTTGTTTCTTGGGATTCCAGATTCTTTTAGGTATATTTATTTTAGTTCTTGGCTTATTTTTAATAGCAGCTTGGGGATAGTCTAGTATTAAAACATTTTTAATAGGCTAGATTTGAAATAAAGGACCCGAACTATTTTACCTGTCGTTTAAATTCAGGCTCTTTGATAGTTAAATAAATATGATCAGTTTGCTAAAGAATTAATTTGATAAAAGTTTTATATTATTTCTCAACATGAATTGCATTTTTACAGGCATATATAATATTGCATATATACATATATTTCAAATGTTTCAGTTTGTTGAAGCTTTATGTGGCTTCTTTCAAAGGGCAGCAGAGATCCATTTCTAATTTTACAATTTACAATCAAAATTGCTAAGGTGATTTTGAGTATTGTGAAGACTAATATATTTAGAAAGACATGATTATAGAAACACTAAGGCTTATAATAAAGCAGAAACTGGATGGCCATTTGCTCCATGTGTTGTAGGAATTTTTTCATGAATAGGTTGAATTAGATAATCATCGAGGTCACTTTCAGTTCTGAAATTATGTAATTCTATACTTCTCCCTAATAGAGTTTTATCTTGAAAATGAAATAGCCTGTGAAAGCACCTTATGTTTACAAATCCATGAAGTACTGTATGCGGGAAACTTAATTGTATTTGTTTGGAGTCTAGCTAACATTAAATCTCTCCAGTTAGTGGTTCTTCCCTTAAATTTTTGAAGGTTATGCTAGAAAAGTGCATGCTCATTCTTCATAATATATTCCAATCTGAATTTGGGGTTGGTGATGGATTGTGGCTTTCTGAGATTCAGATCAATTAAATCTGGATATCATCATATTGCCTGAGTTGATATAGCTTTCAGCAATAATACCTGCCGAAGTCCATTTACCAGCCTACAGAGTGGTATGGGGATGGGAAATGTCTCCTGCACTGTGAAATTTTAGATTCTTGAAATGTGCAAAGCCGAATCAGCCTCTGGGGAAAGACACAAAGACTAAAAAATTGTTCTTGCCCTCATGTAACTTACAGGCATTATCATTTTAACATTTTATTTTATTATTCCCATCTTATGTTATTGTATCACATTCATTTTCAGATGTTTTCCTTTTCTACCCAATGAGCCATCTCTATTTAATATTTTAAAAGAGGGCAAAGGGACATTTCAGCAAAACAGACCCTCATAATGATCTGTCTTGTAGTACATTTGCTGTCCCATATCCTCCCCATATAGGTGGAAGGAAGTACATTTGTTCAACCCTTCATTTTAATTATCTCATATTCTTTATTTCCTTCTTTAAATTTTGCATTCTTGTAATGATGTGTATTGTTTTCTTGGTCCTATTTAATTCACTCTGAATCATCTTAGGTAAGTTTTCCCATAATTCACTAAACATTCCTTGTTTCTTACAGGCATTACAGGATTCACTTCTCTTATCCTTTGTTTAGTCATCCCCCAGTTGATAGGCATCTGTTTTTCTTTACAATTTCTTGCTATGAAAAAGTTCTGCTATAAATACTTTGCTGTATAAGGGACCTCTCTCTCTCTTTAACTACCTTGAATTATGTGCCTAGTAGTGAGTTCTCTAGGTCAAAAGGTATGGATATTTTATTCATTCCTCTTCCTCTCATCCCCCAGATAACTCCTATGCTTTCCAACTGAGGTTCTCTACCAGGGGTGCTTGATTCTCCTTTGACTTCTTCAGCCCCTCTAGCATTAACTGTTTCCATCTTTTGTCTTCAGATGATTGCTGGGTGTGAAGTGATAACAGAGTGGTTTCATTTTACACTGTCTTGTTAGTGACTTGGAAACTAGATTACATAATTTAAAAATACTTTTTCTTTCATAATTTTTCTGTCTCATTCCTAGGCCTGTTGTGAAGAAAAGTACTAAGTAAACTTCACAGTGCTATATAAATCTCATTTCTAAGCAGCTATGGAGAATAGTCCATATTTGCACAGCATATGATTTTTATATTTCTGTCATAGCCAAGTGACTGCTTATTTATGTTTGAAGTGAAAAGTAGCCTCTTCTATAAAAAAGCTGATTTAGGAATGGCTTTCTACTCGTCAGCCATTAGGAAGAATTAAGGATTTCTTTTAGAAAGTAAAATTTTCATTGTGAAAAAACAAGGTTCTGAAGAGACATAGAATATTCTTGTCTTATTTGAGGAAATTGGGGAATAGACTAAGTAACAAAGAAGAAAGGGAAGAAGGAAAAACAAGTAATCACTTAGAAATAAGAAATAAAGAAGAATGATATTGAGCCCTGAAGATCCACTAGGACTTGGGGTCTTTTGATCATCAAGAGTCAGCATGAAAGAAGCCCCCTGCTCTGAGAAAAAAAAAAAGTTAAAAGCTCTTTTCTCCCTTGATAACCATAATAAAGCTCAAGGACATGTTTAGGATGTGATGGGGAATCTCCCAAGACTTGTCAAACCGGATGATTCTTTCATCCTGGTGACTCAGTTGGGCATAAGTGATGCTGCCTAAAGGAATCTAGACAACATTGCTAAGGTTTGCAGCTTCATGAGGAAGAAACTGAAGAACTTGGAGGAGCTCGTGATGTTTTCATCTCAGTAATATAGCACTCATATTCAGCAAACATTTATTGATAGCCTACTCTCTGAGGACTTAGAAGGATGGGAAGACAAAAATGCAACTGTTTGTATCTTCAAGGATCTAGCTCAATCAAAGGTGAGGGCTTTAGAAGACAAAAGTAGATTTATGAAGTAACTGTTTAAGAAGGTGAGATCTGAGAAATGGGATTTGAATTTCTGGACTGTGGCCTAAAGTATAAGGATGCTCTGCTCCTGGCCAGAGACAAGGCATACCTGGTAATGGCTGATGAGAATGTATGTCTGGGTTCTTGCAAATATAATCAAGAAGCTGTAAATTGAAAAGGAAGAGGAAAGAGGAAAATGATGTATATATAGCTACCAACTAGATGTCATTAAGAGTCAAGAGCAAATCACATAGCTTCATCTGCACACAAATGCACAAGTAGGATAAACTCAAGATGCTAACTGAGATTTGTTGGGAGGTAACATAAGAGTATTACTAAAAGAGAAAAGAATAGGGGGTGCAGTGCATATAGACTCTTGAAGAGATCTAAGGATCTAGAAGTGGGAGCTTTAAGGGAAAAAAAAAATCAACATTCTCATTAAATCCTACAGACCCCCTGGAAAGAAGAACTAGGGAATGTTGGAAATAGATCATGTTTAGTCCGCTTAGTAGTGATGAGGGGCTTCAGTTGTCTGCTTGTCTGCTGGAGGTTTCTCTGCTGAAAGCAGAGCTTCAGGTAATGACTTTCCTGATTGATAGCC
Organism: Myrmecobius fasciatus; assembly: GCA_023553655.1. NCBI lineage: Eukaryota > Metazoa > Chordata > Mammalia > Dasyuromorphia > Myrmecobiidae > Myrmecobius > Myrmecobius fasciatus. Next base: position 329,968 of record JAJPUD010001675.1, on the reverse strand, counting down.
TTATCTTTCAAAAGATGGAAGATACAATAAAAAGAAATTTGGTTCTTGTCTGACTCTCAGTGGGATACAACTCCAATGGAAAATGTATGGAGAGAAGAGGAAAGCCAGATTTCTCCTCAGATGTACTTTAGATTTTTTTTTTTAAATCTTTATTTGTGGATGGGGTGAAATGACTTAACCCAGAGTCATACAGCTAGTAGGAGTCTGAAGTGAGATTTGAATTCAAGTCCCCCTGATTCCAGAGCCATTGTTTTATCCTCTGTGCTACCTGGCTGTCCTCCAGGTTTAAATTGGCAAGGGAAATGTGCAGAGAAGGAACAGAGGGCTCATGGCTCTCCCCATCCAGGCTGGCCTCCTGACTGGTGCCCAGAACTGAGCACAGCCCTTGAGGTCCCAGGCCATGGTGATGGGGATTTTCACCATGCTATTTCTGTGAACTGTGGTTCCATGGAAACTTTGACTTCATTAGCTTTTTTTTGGGTACTCCATCACGTTACTGACAGCTTGAGCTTGCAGGCCCCTTGTTAAAACTACTATCTTTAAAGCTTTCCTTATACTATGGTAAAGTTAGTGGTTTTATACTTGAATGCCAGGCTTGCTATTTATCCCTTTTGAATTTCATCTTGTTAGAAGAGAGAGGAAGGTCTTTTTGGATCCTGACTGTGTTATCGAGAGTCAGTGACATCAGAAGATCTGATGAGTTTGCTGCCCATCTATTCTGTCATTTTTAGGTGGCCCCAGGGGTAAAACACTGGGTCTTCAGTCATGGAGACCTGAAACATTGGCTGTGGGACCTTAGACCTGTTACTGTAGGAAACCGGGGCAAGTCACTGAGGGAAATCCTGGGCCTGTCACTGCAGGAAACCAGGTAAAATCACTGAAGTAAACCTGGGCAAGTCACTGAAGGAAACCCTGGGCAAGTCACTGAAGGAAACCCTGGACCTGTCACTGAAGAAAACCTGGGCAAGTCATTGAAGGAAACTGTGGGCCTGTCACTGCAAGAAACTGGGACAAATCACTGTAGGAAACCTGGGCAAGTCACTGAAGGAAACCTGGGCAAGTCACTGAAGAAAACCCTGGGCCTGTCACTGCAGGGAAACCTGGGCAAGTTACTGAAGGAAACCCTGGGCCTGTCACTGCAAGACCGGGGCAAGTCACAGAAAGAAACAGCAAACCGCTCCAGTTCCTGTGCCAAGAAAGCCCCAAATGGGTCATGGAGAGTTGGACTTGCCTGACAGGACTGAAGGACAACGGATCAGGATCAGTGGGTGGTCTCGGTGGAGCTCGGAGGCAGGGATCAGGAGGTCCTGAGCTGGAACCTAGCACCTAGCTTCTGACTCTTGCTGGCTGGATGAGACCCGGCAGATCACTTAACCTCTGGCCCACACTGAAGAGGAATATTAGTTATCCTACCTTGTGAGGTTATAAAGCACATTAACCAATTTCTGGCACATAGTAGGCACCTTTCCCACCATTCTAAAATTTCCCTTCCAAATCTGTGCCCCTGGACTCTCTGTGCCTTCTCTCTTCACCCTTCCCCTTGGGTTCCTTCAGAATTCATTTCAAAGCCTCTCTTCAGCAGGAAAGTCTTTGTGTTATTTCCCTCTACCTATAATCTTGAATAATATCCTCTACGATCTAGTTATTTACAAATTTTCTCTCCCATTAGACTAGGAGTTTCTTGAGGATAGGGTGATGTTTTTGCCTTTCTTTGTATCTTTAGCACTAAATACAGTAACTGGGAGATAGGGAATGGTTGTTAACTGATTGAATTGACCACTGCACCTGTCTTTTAAAATTCTTGTTGGTCTCAAAATATAGGGCAGATTGCATTATGTAATGAAAAGCCCCATGTAAACGAAAGGATCACCAACTTTTAGTTTGTTGCCTTCCTATTTGGAACAGTCTTTGATAGAACAGAATTTTAATACAACTAAATTTCAGTGGAATATGAATTCATTGAGTTAGGATTTGACCTATATAACTTGTGAAAATTGTTTGGGAATGATTTTTGAAGGCTGTATCTTTGTAGAATTTTGCCAGTTTTGACTCCTGAATATGAATAAAAATAATTCAAAAAAACCCCACTTATTAAGCTTTTACTTTGTGCCAGGCACAGAGCTAAGAAAGTAAGTGGTGAGATTCAAATACAACAAATAAGACTGCTTTTGCTCTCAAGGAGAAATGTAAACATAAAGGAGAGAGAGAGAGATGGTGTTTTTGCACTGAGAGGTCACTGGGAAAATGAATGGAGTCGTAGGGCACACTGTAAACATCATTTCCAGGAATGACCATGGAAATTTGATTTTTCTTCCTAGAGGAGGAGGTGGCAAACAGGTGGCTACATATGGTGCCTAATCCTCATTCAGGAGAGTTCCCCTCCAGAGAGAAAGGGGGGCCTAAAAGAATGGGTTCAAGATAGAAAATGGAGGTTATGGGATGGCAGAAAAGTGCCAATCATTCTAGATTCTTTGTAGCAAAGAATGAGCTAACAAGTTCAATGAGCTAGCAAGTTAAGAATTGCTGGTCTTTTAAAATATGGAATTGGTCCTGCAGTCAGTTTTTGGTTCAGTCTTATTTTCTGGTTCTCTGATTCATAACTATTGTGTTAGCAAGAAGCCTTCCTTTTGAATTTTAATGAATGATTACTAATAATAGATGTTCAGCATATGAGACTTGAGCTTTTGGCCTATTATGTTTTTATCCTGTTACCAACCCATACGGATGAAACTTGATTTTCAAAACTAACCCATAGAAATGTCATTGGCTTGTTAAGCAGCTTTAATACTAAAAAATATACATGTAATCTTTTTGCATGGTTGGGTGACACACTGTTTTAACTAACTAGTTCCAGAATGGTTGTCAGTGATACCAGCAAAACTGAGCAGTGAAAAAGGGGGAAATAGTTCCAACAGCACTATCTAAAACAGATTTAATGTTCATACTGTAGCATTCTAGCTTGAGACTTTTTCATTTGTAATCAATTTCTATTTTGGTTCTGTAAACCAAAGCTTTTTTAAACAGTGTGTCATGATACCCAATATGAGGTTGAGTACCTGAATGGGGGGTCATACAAAATTTGGCAGCAGTAAAAAATTCCACCAAGATTTAATTCTTTATCAAAAAATAAGCATATCCATCTCATTAGTATGCAAATTTGCTTTCATCTTGAATGGTAAAGTTACCTGTATACCAGAGAATTGTTTCAAATAGATTTCTTTATTATTTATTATCAGTAAATGTTTGGTTTCTATACTTTTTTGGGGGGGGAGGTAAGGCATTTGGGATTAAATGACTTGCCCAGGATCACACAGCTGCCTGAGACTAGATTTGAACTCAGGTCCTCAGGCTGATGCTCTATCCACTGCTGCCCCTTGTATGTTTTTGTAATATACTTAATGTACCTGGTGTCATGTAAAAATTTCTCAGGCCAAAAAGCATTGCCAGGGGTAAAAGTGTTAAGAAGCCCTGATAGAGAGACCATGGTGATGAGTACAAATGTAACTCCAAAGTTGTGATTGTCTGAAAGAGAATCCATAACATGTTCACTTGAATGGACAAGATCTTAGAAAATTAAGTGAAGTCACCTACATAAAGTTCATTGCAAATCTTAAAAGGATTACATGGAAAGGATACTATATCATCTAGATGCCTGTCCTTGGAGACAAGAAAGCTTGGGTACTATCTCTACCCCAGCCCCGAGTTGTGTAATCATGAACCAAGTCGTTTTATCTTGCAGTGTCCAAGGCATTTCTGTGCCTGTAGATTGCAGATCAGTCGACAAAGTTTTGGCCAAGAAGAGAGTTTGCAGACTGAACGTTTCCTGTGTGGCTAAAAACCAAAGTTCCCTGCCCACGCAATAAAAGACAAATGTACTTGTGGTTGTCTTTTTTTCTTTTTGCCTAGGATAAAACAGATGTAAGAAATTAGTAAGCCCAACTAGTTAGTTGACTACTTTTGTCCCATGTTCTTTGACATGTTCCCTGTCTTCAAGAAGCACCTTCCACTGAAGGTGGGATATCATGTGTACATGTTGAAGTGTAATCAAAGGTAGGGAGTGATGGGGACAAAAGAAAAATTGAGACAAAGTTCTTTAGAGATATTTGAGGAGGGAGCTATTACTGTCGACTGGGGAGGTCTAGGAAAGCTTTACTGAGGAAGCAGAGATCTAGGCTCTCCTTAGCTGAATCTCAAAAGGAAAAGCATTCTGAAAATTGGATTCCAGAAGGGAGTTCTTTTTTAAGCAGAGAGTGACATGTCCAGTTAAGCCTTGGCCCCAAGTGAATGTGAGCAGGTTCTGTCTGACATTTGTATCCTTAGTGATTAGCTTAGAACTTTGCACACAATAAATGCTTAATAAATGGTTCATTCACTCTAGCACTACAAGTTTTCAAAGAAATCTTTCTTTACAATAGGAAAAAATATCAGATCTTTTTGGGAAAGACACTGAGAGCTCCATTTACCTCTGGTCCTTTAGGTAACAAAAAAGTATCCCATTTATAGTTTCTGTTGCTTCTTGAGATCTACTTGGTTCTCTTCTACAGAGCAGATGAAGAACTTAAAATGGCTAGAGGATAACAGGGTTGAATTGGCATGTATCTATGTCTTGGCCAGATGCTCCATGTGCATAGGAGAAATGAGAATTGGGCCAGATTTGGAGAAATTGAAGTTCTCTCATTGATTCTCTTTTTCAGCTAAATTTGTTGAGAAACTTGTCTACCCTGGATCTTCTCAGTTCATTTTCTTACATACTTTCAAACTTCCTGCTTTCTGGCTTCTGACCTTTCTCCAAAGTTATCAGAGAGCAGTTGATTGCTAAACCTAATGCCCATTTTTCATGTCTTGTCCTTTTTAAAGAAATAAAAGCTTTTTGTTTTCAAAATACATGCAGAGACGTTTTCAACATTCACCCCTGTAAAACCTTGTGTTTCAAATTTTCCTCCCTCCCTTTCCACGCCCCTCCCCTAGATTGAAAGAAATCCAATATATGTTAAACATATGCAGTTCTTCTAAACATATTTCCACACTTATCATGCTGAACATTCCTCATCCTTTTTGAACTCTCTGGAACTTTTAATATTATGGATCACCTTCTTCTGAATTTCCTCTCCTTCCTAGGTTTTCATCCTTGTTCTCTCTTGCTGGAATTTTGTAGTTTTCCCCTTCTCTTGCCTCCCTATTTTCATCCAGGTTGTGCCCATTAACGAGCCCTATCCTGGCCCCTTCTCTCTTTCCCTCTAGACTGTCCCCCCAGCAATACTTTAAATCCCTATGGGCTTAGTTATCTTTTTGCAGGTAACCCCAGGCTGTGGCTGCTGGGCCTGCTATAGCTTCTTGGTGAGAGATGGGAGGATCAGGGGATGCCAAAGGTGAAGGAGCTGCTCTCCCACTAGAGGGGCTTGTCTTCCCTAACCCCCCTCCCCGCCATTTCTCTATGCTGCCACCGGTCTCCTAGCTGCCAGGCTTCCAGCTAAGGTGCCATCCTTGGTGCCCCACTAGAACTCAAGCCACCTGTTGTCATCAGGTATCCTACCGCCCATCGTGGGAGATCTCCAGTAAAAGCTCCTCCACTAGCCCATGACATCCTTCGTGCAGACCCAGTTGCCAAAGTGGTACTATTAAGGGGAAAGTTGGACTGGGCCGATCCTTTGCTCAAAAAACGCCATGGGCTCCCTGTCCACTCTGGCTGTCTCCTACCTTCCGATGTCAGATCTAGTTCCGCTGGCTACCTTGTAGTTCTTGGAAGATGATGAACTCCATCTCTGCTCTCTGTGCCTCTTCACTGGCAGTGCCAGGCCAGCAGTCACCCACCCAGCCCTTTCTGTAACTTTCTCCCTCTTGAGATTACTTTCTAGTCTGCTCTCTATATATCTTGTTCGTACCTAATAATGTGCATGTTTTCTCCCACAGCAAACCATAAGCTGCTTGGGGGCAGAGAGAGCGGTTTTTTCCCTTTTTTGTATTCCCCAGCATCTACCACAGTGACTGACAGAAAAGTGACTGATAAATTCTAGTTGACTGATTGAGTGCTACTACTGCCATGAAAGCCCATCTTTTAAAGCTTTATGTTCCTGTTGGTGGTGATAAGTATAAATTGTGAATTAGCATAGTCTTGAGATCCAATTGTAAATAACTGGTCTGAAAGGCTATAGAAGATTTGTAGTGAGTATTTGTAGCATTATACCAAAGATAGTGGTCATTCAGAATAGAATCAATTACTAAAAATTTCATAAAGTAATTAGAAATAGGTTCTTTGAGAGCTTCTTGTGAAAATAAGCCAGCCTGCTGAGTGAACATTTTGAAATCTTTGACTCTTTCATAATATCTATGGATTGTGCAATTCAGATTTAGTAATGCTCTAGCATTTTGAATAGCTTTACTGAATAAAACAAAGAAATTACTAGGGAAGAGATATTATTATCAAATTACTTTTTAAAAGTATATTTAGTAGCAATTCCTTTTGTAGGAGAATTTTTTTTTCCTAGAAGAAATGTTTTCAGCCTAGTCACTTGAGCGTAAATAATTGCTTATATATACCTTCTTACTGTTATGTGAATATAGTTTCCTTATATTATTCCATCTAATTATACCTCTTTCAATGACCATAAAGGTAGTTCATTAGTCTTTAAAAATTCTCATTACTATGGACTTGGACATCACTCACTATCCATTTGGTGAGGCTGAACCTATGGCCAGTTAGGGGCCTGTGTAAAACTTGATTTTCCCATGAGTGTTTGCTTGTCAGAGATTGTGTACTGTTGATTAATGCGCTTTCTCTTTCAGGAATTACTTCTTTCTTTTGTGGATGGACAGACCCAGAGACAGAGTTGTGAATGAGAATGCTTTAAGTATTTCTAGCTGTCTGCCCAAGTACAACAGAATCAATTTTATTTCCAAATCTCTTAACATGTTGACCCTACATCTTCATAGTGCTTGAATGATAGGCTTAGAAGAACCTTTCAGAGATCTTTCTTAATACATTTTTAAAGTCATAGTTTCCTTCAAATGAGATTTGTTTGTTTTTGTGGATTTTGTGCTCTCAAAATAATTGCAGGATCTGTATAGGCTTGTCTCACATCTGGACCCTGGATGATTTTTTTCACTCTACTACCTACATAGAAAATACAGGGAAGGAAACCAGTATTAGTGGTTAGGAGAGATCCAGAAAAATTGAGGGCAAAATTGGGCTTTCTGCTGGGAAAAGAAGTTGAGGAACCCCAGAGTATGAGAACTGCATGGAGACAGAAAGAAAGAGGACCTTCTGGAAAACAAGGCCCTAAAAGGAATACCAGCAGAGGGTCAGACATCCAAGTGGTTTTATGATCTAGAAGCTAAATACTTAAAAAAAAAAAAAAAAAAATCAAAACCTGAAGAATTGGGGAAAGAATTAAATAAAGTAAAAAATTCAGTATTTGATTAGTTTTTATTAAAAAGAGATTTGTGTTTAAATATAAATACATTTTCTTTACAATGCTTACTAATGGCTAGTGTCTGGTTTTCCTTTAGTATTTGTTTTAATAAAATGTTAGTTAATAAAATACAGAAATACTTTTAAATTGTCAGTCATGACTCAGCAAAATAATTTGGAGATGATATTGTTTTTGCTCTTCTAAAATATTAATCTTTTTGTGCTCAGAGCATCCATGTGACTGGATAAGTAAATCTTGCCATATTAAAGAGAACAATGTTGAAAAAAAAGTTATTTTAATGGTTTTAGACTGGAACAAAGATTGTATTGGGCTTTTCTTTGCAGTAATTTTTTGGTTGCAGATCAGTGGAGCAATAATAAATTACATTTTAGTCTTTCACTTTAATTTTGATCTGTACTAACCTCTGGTACTCCTTGGCAAAGATGTTTGCTATGATTTGAAGCTTATTTGCTAAAGAAAATCATTGAGATGGAATTGTAAATACCTTCTTTTTGGTAGAACTCCATATTTATATGGTCTATTATGAGAAGTGGTCTCATGTGTTTCTGGTCAAGGGCACAAAGAACATTTGTATTCACAAAATAACTAGAGCATATTCTTAAGAGCAGGAAAAAAAGGTGAAACTTATTCACTTGATTGTTTTCAGAGTAGTGCTTTTTTTCAACTAAGTAGAAGTAGAATTTTAAACAAATTAGTTAAGGCCTGAATCAGGTTCCCTACCCATCTACTAGTCCCCACATAGATTTTGTTTTGCACCTTATTGTTTATTTTTAAATAGACAGCTTTGTGGAATTTCTTAACTTTCACCTTGAGTATAGATTTGAATTTTGGATGTGTTTATTGGTCATTTGTCCTAGTCAGGGTAATGGTACCTTCGTTTAATCTAACCCTTTGAGTTGGCCCAGTGCTTGTAATTGTCAGGGGAAGAATTAGATGGAGTTCAGGTCTCTGACTCCAAAGCTCTTCCATTACAGCATGGCTTCTGGTACTATAGAAATGCTAGCCATTATTATTATTCATAATTATTATTTCCACAGCAAGCTTTCTCTCCCCTACCAAGCACCTGCTTGACTACCAGGCAGTCCCCTCACTGCTTGGCTCTCTGGTTTTGCTTTTGTTTTTTTCCTTTACTGATATGGCTCTGATAAATAATTTTGCATATTGAAGGATTGTTTTTTCCAGAGCAAAGGAAGGCTCTTTTTTCACTGTCTCATTTTGGCCATCTTTAGTGAAGAAATAGGGCAGACTAGAAAGAAGCTGGGTCTAAGAGTAATGAGTCTTGGGTCTGCATCCTGACTGCTTGTTTAGTGGTATGGGGCCTTTGGCATCATATTGTAATGTGGAGGGATGGGGTGGTACAGTCATTCTGCAGATTTCTGTCAAAGGGGGCCTGGAACATTTGCTTTGTGAGGTGCCTTTGTCCTCCTTTACATTGTCATTACATGGAGCAAGAGCTAGATTTAATGGTTGGTCATAGGCAACCATATATGCTGAATGTGCTGAGTAGGGGTCTGGTTCTGTGACCTGACTGGCAAATGGGACAGTTTCTTTTTCTTTCTTTCTTTCTTTCTTTTTTTTTTTAATTAAAGCTTTTTATTTGCATAACATATGCATGGGTAATTTTTCAATTCAATTCAGCTTTTCCAAATTTTTCTCTCCTTCCTCCCACCCCCTCCCCTAGATGGCAGGTAGTTGAATACATGTTAATTATGTTAAAATATATGAGAATCGAATATATGTATACATATTTATACAGTTATCTTGCTGTATAAGAAAAAAAAAACCTGAAAAGGGAAAAAAAAAAAGCATGCAAACATCAACAGAAAGCATGAAAATGCTTTGTTGTAGTCCGTACTCAGTTCCCACAGTTCTCTCCCTGGGTGTATATGTATATGGCTTTCTTCACTGAACAATTGAAACTGGTTTGAAACATCTCATTGTTGAGGAGAGCCCCGTCCATCAGAATTGATCTTGTTGCCGTATACAGTGATCTCCTGGTTCTGCTTATTTCATTTAGCATCAGTTCATGTAAGTCTCTCCAGGCCTCTCGGAAATCGTCCTGCTGGTCGTTTCTTACAGAACAATAATATTCCATAACATTCATATACCATAATTTATTCAGCCATTCTCCAGTTGATGGGCATCCATTCAGTTTCCAGTTCCTTGCCACTATAAAAAGGGCTGCCACAAACATTTTTGTTTCCTTTAAGATCTCTTTGGGATATAGGCAAATGGACAGTTTCAAAGGACACCTCTTCCACCAGTATAGATCTTGCTCCTTCTCTGCCCAGAGGGTTGAGATGTCCAGTCACTTGTCCAAAACAGCTGTCCTGGAAACAGAGTCTTCTTGAATCTAAGGCCAACCTTCTCTCTAGGGCATCAGGGCCAAAGTCAGTGGGCTTCTTTACCCTTTGGAGTTACTTCCTTCTAACTTGTAACACGTATCTGTGTTTTGTTTTCAGGTCCGGATGGCTGACAGGGTGGCTTCCCACTTGGTGTCCTACATCTTTGTCTTTGCTGAAAGCAGCTGAGGAAAAGATCCTGAAGTGTGAGTTTTTCAGCCCCCTTGGGACACAAACCTAAAGGATTTTAAGAAGTGGGATAATGGGAAGGAGTACAGAGCAGTAAGATTTTGGATAAATTTTCTCCTTGTCTGGGCTTCCCTTTTCCATCAGTTAAAGGAAGAATGAAAGTCCTTTTCAGATATTTGTGGAGTACCTGCTGTGTGCAAAGGTGTTAGACGCTGGAGGAGATACAAGGTTTGGCAAACACTCTCCTTACTCTCAAGGAGCTCCTGGTCTAATGTTGGGAAATAGATACCAAGATGGGAGGCTGTAATTAGCAATATGAGGTCTGAAGGGGCACTTAATTAAACAGAAGAGATTCCTTCCTGTGTCTGAGGCTGGCAATCCCCAAAAGGGCCCTGAGAGAGGGGTGTGAGTTTTGCTGAGCCGCCCCTCCCCCCCGGGGCAGCTGTACTCAAGGATAAATTAGAGAAGAGAAATCCGATGGGGCTGTTTTGGTAGCCATGCTGGGAATCACTTTCTGGTTATCCATTCACAGGGTTAATTCTTGCCTCTCTATTCTAACACTTGCTCAGTGATCCCAATCTGCTTTCAGGGATGAAGGGAGGGTTGGAGTTGACGTGATCTCTCAAGTGCAGCAACATTTGTGATTCCTTCTCACTTTGTAGACTGTCTTTGTGTTCTTGCAGATATTTGTTGTTTATCACTAGTATTCTTTAGCTAGGCTTGTTCCCCTTGACAGATGTAGTCAGGTAGATGGAGCTCTCTGATCGCCTGGGAGAGTTCTAGTCTGCTGGCATGGCCTTGGAAAATTCAGGGTCACTTCCCTCCAATAATGAGGCATCAGGGAGGGAGTCTGGTAAAGATTCAGATTATAAAGTATACAAATAAATTGAGGGTGAGACTTTTTGAGGTATAGCATTTTTGTGTGAATCTCTTTGTTTTTATGTTTGAGTAGGGAGGAATGAGTGCCATTGGACTATAGAGACGTGGTCCAATCTTATTTTGAGTGATGACTTGAAAATAGATTGAATGAAGCTTTATGATCTTAAAATTGAGTCACAAATTTAAAGTTGGAAAGAACCTTGGGATGATCAGGTCTGCTCACAGGGATGCAGTATTGGGCCCAGGGTCCCGTCGTCGGTAGTAAGTATTCAAGGCAGGATTCAAAGTGGGTCTGCCTGCCTCCAGGTCCAGCCCAGTCCCCTTTACTTGGAAATTGCATTTGATAAATCCTTTCATAACTCTGCTTTCTGTAAAGCAGAAAAGGTCTTGAGTGGTTTTGTTTCAAGTGCTACTTCTTAATCTCAATAATGTGCTTGTTTGATATCTAAGGTGGCCTTCTGCTCAAACTGCTTTAGCCCTAGACCTGAAAATGTAGGCTCATCTGCTGTGTTCAATGGCCTTCTTTTAAGGATTTCAAGAAAGGTCATTCTTACTGGGGTGGAAGGGGTGCTCAGAAGGTGTCAACCAGTGAGAGGGTCTTAATTCCAGCAGATCAGCAGCTTAGACCCCCAGTCCTGGCTCAGTAGCAGAACAGAGCAGTGGGGCAGCCTCCAGTCCCAGCTTGGAAGGCAAACTGCCAGCTAGGGAAACCAGCATGTTTCTTGGAGAGAGCAGATAAAGAGTTATTCCCTGCTGTGAGCAAGACATCAAGCATACGGGGCCCTGTGGGAGAGCAACCCCTGTACCTCAGGAGCAGAGCTAGACCATAAGAAGCACAAGAAGGAGAAAGAAAGAGAAGGAAAGAAAATGAGCAAGAAACAGAAAAGAACCTTGATCATAGAAAGTGGTGACAGCGAAGACCAAAACACCAACTCCAATGAGGACAAAATGATCTTAATATCAAAGGGTGTATTAAGTGGTCTTAAGCCCAAAGAGGCTTCTTGGAAGATTTTAAAAGGCAAATAAGAGAGGTAAAAGAAAAAAAAATGAGAAAGGAAACGAGAGAGTCAACAGCTTGGAAAGGGAAGGAAAAAAATTGACTGAAGAAAACAAACGTCCTTCTTTTTAATCCAGTGTAATTGTTTGGGTTTCTGAATAGAAGTTTACTTTGATTTGTGGGGCAAAATGGGACATAGCACCTTATTTAAGAAGAGGGTTTTTCCCATTCTCTTGCTTCCCTTCTCCCTTTTCTCTCACTCCTTTCACCATCAGGAGAGGCAGACAACTGAATTTATAGTGGGGAAATCTCCTGGCGCAGAGTGTGCAGTGTGAGTTTGGCAATTTGCTGCTCTGTTTAGTTAGTTTTAGCTCCTAATCCCAGTGACCTTCCTTTAAGGATAAAAGGTCAGTGGGGTTAAGCCCAGCCAAATTTAATTCCTCACACAGAGAGGGTGAATGTGCCATAGTCTCAAGGGCAGTAGTTGTCCTTTCCCTTGGGTCTGCTGCCTCCCAAAGGCTTGATGCTTGCAGTCCTGTTCACTCCCAGGTACTTGGTTATCTTTTTTTTTAGCCTGTCTTCTTCAGGGAGTGTCACCTCGGCCTATTTAGATTATAGGACTCTATTGGGGGACTGAAACCGCTTAGATACCCTCCAGTTCTTTGTTTTATTTTATGCCTCCCATCTGTGGATTTTCTTGGAGTTTGTATGAAACTTCTCTGTAGTTCCTGTTGTCAACATTGTTTTTCCCCTGGTGTGTATCCCCCTGATCATCTGATAGGTGGGGCACACCTGAAGATTCTTTGCTTTCCCACTTAGAATGTTGGTAACTCCTCTTATAATTTTCAGTTGGTGAGATATATGTACAGATTCAGAATCACAGGATTTTAGAGCCCAAAGAGGCCTTAAAGCTCTGCTAACCAGCCCGTCCGTCCCTGCCATTTGATACATGAGATTGTGATTTACCCGAAGGACACATAGCAAGTCAGTAGCTGAGCTGAAAGCTGGACTCTATGTGCGTGATCAACATTGCTCTTTATTCTTGATCTTTACTACTAAATTTGATCTCTACTTTTAAAATACTTAAACTCCTCAGTTAGATTTTAATAAGAAGTCTTTTTCATTTTCTATCCTCCCTCCATCTTTTTATGAGGATTCACATGTCTTTTTAACAGTCTGGTTTTATTTAAGGGCACACTGCCTGGCGCATAGTAGGTACTTAGTAAATGTTTGTTGATTTTCTCTGAAACAAAGCATAATGAACATCATCTAAATCTAGAGACTCAACCAGATTTTATGGTCAAAATATAATACCCTAGGGATGAACAAGAGAACATATAGACCTATCTCATCTCCATGTTTGGACTTTTTTCAGTTGCACACTGTTGCAGCTACTAGCTCTTATACAGGTTTTTATACATACATACATACATACATACATACATACATACATATATATGGAGAGAGAGTGTATATGTGTAAACCAGTGATTTGACAATGGGATATATTTTTAGATGTTAATTAAGAGTATATTCTCGGGGCAGCTAGGTGGTGTAGTGAATAGAGCACCAGCCCTGAAGTCAGGAGGACCTGAGTTTAAATCTGGCCTCAGACACTTAACACTTCTTAGCTATGTGACCCTGGGCAAGTCACTTAATCCCAATTGCCTCAGCACAAAAAAAAAAAAAAAGACTATATTCTTTTCCCCAGAAATAGTGTGGTTAAATTAAGCAAATTTTCTCTTTTGTTTTCTGCTTTCTTCAGGTGTGCCCTGTCCATACAAAAAAGAATCTGTTTGTATATCCAATGGAAATAAAATATGGACACTAAAATTTTCTCATGATATTGAATATAAAACTCCCCTTGTCCTCCTGCATGGCTTTGGAGGTGGTGTCGGACTGTGGGCACTCAACTTTGGAGATCTTTGTGAAAATAGACCTGTATATGCTTTGGACCTGCTGGGATTTGGGCGGAGTAGTAGACCCCAGTTTGGTGGTGATGCAGTAGAAGCCGAGGACCAGTTTGTGGAAACAATTGAAGAATGGAGATGTTCTCTAGGTTTGGACACAGTGATCTTGCTTGGACACAATCTGGGTGGATTCTTGGCTGCGGCTTATTCACTGAAGTATCCATCAAGGTAAAGTGAGATCCTCGGGAGCAAATGAAATTTTAATTATAGAATCATAAATTGAGAAGAGAACCTGACAATTTGTTTTTCAGACCAGATTTACACTAGCAATGCAAGACTGCTTTAGTATTAGGAGAATTATAAACATAATTGATCATATTAGTAACAAAACCATCATCAGGTCACAATGAAATGTGTGAGTCAGAGTAGCTGCTTATCATAACTTTCCAGAGAAACAAAATGAGCCTCTAGAGTCTTTTAAAAGGTTATAGTCACCTCCAGTTGTCAGCTCAAATTCCATATAAGAGGTTTGAAAAAAGGACTATCTTTTTCTAAGAACAGGTTAGGAAGTACATGTCTGGGTTCTGAATGTGTAAGATAAAAACTAGAGGAATAATCTTGAAGTTTAGATATTACTTGGCACTTCTTGACTGTGAGTATATTCACCTTAGGTTTGTTGCATTTATTTGCACTTCTAGTGCAAATTATGGATTTGTGCAATTATAGATTATAGATTATTCTATAATCAGTTGGACAGCATGTAACAACTTCAAAACATACTATCCAATGTAGGAATTAGGAAAGGACTTGACCATTTATGAGAAATGTTCTTGTACATACTGTAAAATCCTTAATTAGACATTTTAACATAAAAAAATAGTGATTCAGTGGTAAATTTCCTTGTTCCTCATCCCTATTATTTAACTAGTCTCTGAGTCATCATATTTGTCATATTTTGTTGACATATTTGTTGACAAATATTTGTCAACATTTTAATGAAGAAGAAAAGAAAATTAATTTTAGGTGTTAATTGTTATCAGTAATTATGTAATAAACCAAATTTGGGCTGGCCTTATAGATTATTTGTATCCCAATTGACTTGTTAGGACATTTTATGAATTGCAAACTTTAAACAAGAAGCATTCCATTGATAAATTATATTAATCCTGAAGAAGTAGGGCTGGAATGTTGGCTGTGTTTGTATTCATTATTAAAATGATTTCCAAAAGGATGGCCAGATTATACATCATCCATGTGGGCTATGGAAGGAAACATGGGGAATTGTGAAGCTGGGGTGGGAGAAAGATTTCTGGGGTTCACTGTCAGCTTGAATGTGGTTACAATTGAGTTGGGGGATAACCTGAAGAATAGGATTTTCTTCTGGCTGAGTCCTCTGTGGCCGGCTAAGGGGTTAGGATGCTGGACTGGGAGTGAGGGAAAACTGGGGTCAGCCCCTGCCCAGCCCTGGGCTAGTCACTGAGCTGCTCTTCAGCCTCTGTTTTCTCCTTTGATAAAATGAAGGTGATACATTTAAGTCTGCACAGGTTGCTGATCCAAGTAAGACACTGTGCACACTTTACAAAGCTCTGTGCATACCACATTTCGTCATTAGGCCTTCACTGAAGGCTGCTCTCTTTTCTATCTATTCTGCTATTCTCTTCAGCAAATGTAAAAAGTCTTGTAAGGGCTGATGTAGCTTCTGGGATCCATGAGTGAATTTGGTACGTGCCATAGAGTCTTTTGGATAATTGATGTGAAGGAATAGAATGTAAAGGAGAAGGGGAAAGAAAAACAAAAACAAAACACCTTGACTTTTCAAGAAACACTATTTGTATTTTCCCAAGAGAAATGGAGCTTCTGACTTTGTGTCTGGGCAGCTCTCATTTAAACTTTCTTGTTCCAGGCTGCTTTAGTTTGTGTTTTTCAGGTGGCAAGATGGTTCTTAGACTATCTCTTTTCTTCTCTTTTCTATTTCGAGGCCAGTTGTTTTGATGGGAGATGCCTTACATTTTCTTCATTTTTTTCAGTCTTCTTGAATTTTGTTCTTACATTTCCTGTACCTCTTTGAATCTTTGATTCTCTTTAGTTTATTTAAACTTTTCAGAAGTTGGTTACTTGGGCAAGACTTTGTACCCCATTCCTCTTGTAGTATTTTTTGCTAGTTTTCATTTCATTTATAATATCTTTTTCTCTCTAAAAAAAAAATAAAAAAAACCAACTTTTTTCCCATTTTGTCATTTTCAATTTTTTTTTGTTTGCCCTGGGACTTTTCTCAACTCAATTGCATGAAACACTTTCTTTGCCTCCTTCCAGGAAGGAGAGCAATTAGGACTTTTAATATAAGTAAATCATTTAGTCAGTGTAGAAATAATAAACATTGTACATTCTGAAGATGCAAGTGGGCTGCATAGTTCCTCTTGTCATGCTTGTTGGAAGTGAGATCTTTAGTTCTTTGTATTTGACACTCAATCCCTAGGACAACCGTTGTCTTTCATTGTCCTCTCATGGCTGAGAGCTCTGCCCAGTCACCCTTGGCTTCCTTCCCCTCTTCTTCCTGACCACCTTCCTAAGAGACCTGTTCTTACTAACCTAATTTCTTACCTTGACTTAAAAACTTTATCTTCACTTACCAACTTACTTGAGCTCAGAGCCTTATGTCCATCCTTGTTCTTTCACTTCAAGTCCTTTTTCTTGTTTTCCTCCACGCAACTTCTCAGACTCTCCTTCATAATCCCCAAACTCTTTGGATCCATTTTATAATTCCCTCTCCTGCTTCTATTCCCATCTCATTTGGAAAATTGAAGAATCATGGACAAAGCTCACTCTTTCCAAATATATATGTATATATGATTTTAAAAGTATTAATGGTTTAAAAGTGAGTTATGTTTAAATTCACCTTCTTGGACCATTTTGAGGTTTTTCTCACCTTATGAGAGAAATACTTTTATATAAAAGTGCTGAGAAGTAGCATGTTCTAATTGTAATTCTTTTTCTTTTCCCCAAGAATATTTTCTTCAAGGGAAAACACATTTTAGTAATACAAGTGTTAATATACCAGTGACCCAAGGAACATCACTTTTATAAAAACAAAAGCCAGGAGTAATAAAATTTGTTCATGCTTTTTCTCAGTTGACAGGCATTGATTAAAATAACTAAATAAACTAGTCAAAGAGCTGCAAAATTTTTCATTTGTTCCTCTTTTAAGTCTATGCAGTAATAGGATCTCAAAAAAAAAAAAAGCTTAACACAAATTCACTTTTTGACAACATTTGGTAAAAAATATTTAGCCTGCTCCTTAATGACTTCAGTCCCTTAGTACAATCTTACTACAGTCATTATTTCTGTATTATGACATTTTCATCATTCCTTCTTGTTCTCAATATTTAATAATGGTAATAATAGTAGCCAAGGAAAGAAAAGTACTAACTGAGCTCTGTATCTGCTGTTCTGTTCCCCAAAATTACTCTGCCAGTTTGACTTACTTGGTCTTTCCTTGGAGAATCTCCCTTTTGGGTATGAAAGAGTGGTCTGGGGTTCTGCTCTCTTCCTTTAGGTAGCGGTAGATACTTCAGCCTCTCATCCCAAGGGGAGACTCCCTTCTTCACTGAACATCTCAGCCCACGGCCATCGTCTCACCCACATCTTCCCCTGAATCCTGCAGAGCCTCTGCCAGGGGGACCCTGCGTCTCTTCCCGTCCAGGTCACTGCTTGTCAGTGGCACCCATTCCTACCTGCTGGGCCCTGTGTCATTAATGGTCCTTGTGTCCGCCCCTTCACTTCCCACGCCCTCTTGGACCACTCCAACTCTTAGGGGCCTACTGCACCTGTGGGTCAGGGGCCTGTGGGAAGTTCCTCAAAGCACAGACTCAAAAACCTCAGAGCTCCTCGAGATCTCATTACATCCAGACTGTCCTCCCCCTGTGCCTTAAGACTTCATCTTCCCTCCTACTTGTCTGCTTTCCCGTCAGTCCTCCAAACTTCTGGGAAGAAGTCCTGCTCCACGAGGCCTTGTTGGCTCCAGCATCTGCAGGAGAATCCGTTTTCCTGTTGGAGACGCAGCTCCTGCACTGGCTCTGGGGGTCTTCTCCTTACGAGTGCCTCTGTTGCTGCATCCTTCCCTCCCCCCATGACGTTCCACTATCCAAGGAGACCTGGCCTTCTCTGATAGAGGCTCCTGGCAGGCACCAGGACTAATTGCAAGGCCACCAAGAAATTGGGCTTCTTCACCCTAGTCTCCTGGGCATAGATGGACTTTCCTTTATTATCTGTTCTTACCACCTTCTTCAGGTGACCTCACCTTCCCATTTTCTAGCTTACCTGCTTTCTGTTACTAATGCATCTCTTTCACAAGGGAGGAAAGGTGTGAAGAAAAATGGGCACAAGCCAGGAAGAGTCTCAGGGGCCATCAAACTGAGGCCCATCCAGCTGCTAAAAGTCAGAGACTATTTGAACCCAGGGTCCTGACTTTAGGGTCAGCACTTTTCATTGTCCCAAGTGCCTTTGAGTTTTTAAAGTTATATGAGTCCTTGGTCCTGATTCTCTCTGGTAATCCATGTAAACCAATCTCATTTGACGATCCAGATGTAGAAAATAGTGTTTGCAGTAGGAAGGATCCAGCACTTGAAAACAAAATTATTCACTGCTTAATTCTGATAATTCTTATGATCTTTACTTTGTGCCTTTTTATATTCATTCTGGCTCAGTGTGTTTAATCTGAAAAAAAAAAAAAAAAAAGAAATGCTTGGTTTCTGTATCTTATCTATTTCCCCATTCAGATTGGGATGGCAGTACCTCAGAAGATGGTATCTTACAAATCAGATTATTTTAGAAAATTTACTGTCACTTGGGATCCTTTTGGTTAGCCATAAGAATAGATATCTGATACTTAAGTAAGATAGTTTTGCTGGCAATGAAGATAATGTTTAGTGTTTAGTGAAGAGAATATACTTGTTCAGCATGTTGCTTTTTTTTTTTTTTTTGCTAGGAATGTAATTTTAAAGCCATGTACATACATTTTAATGTTTTTTCTTCATTGCACACTTAATATCAACAATTACAGATTAAACAAATTAGCTATTAATTCCTGAGAAATTATATGGAGCTCTCTAAAACTTAGAGGTCTGTAGACTTGGAATTTTTGGCTATCTAATTTGTAATATTTGTAGATCTAGTCTATCCTGACCAAGTTAGGAGATGGGGAAGAGGAAAAAAAAAATCACTATTCTCCCCTGTTTTCTGTTTTTCCTTCTCTGGTATGAAAATAAATGTATGAAAGGATAAAACTGAAAAAAGAAGTGGGAAAGATAGGGCTCAAACTATATTTGGGTATTCAGAGGGACACCAGTGAATTTGAATGAAGAAAAAATAATATTAAGTATTTATTAAGTATCAGATACTGGGTTGAGAGTTTGGCAAACAGATTTTATAGATCCCTGCCCTCTGGGAGCTTCCATTCTATGAGGAAAGGCAATTTGACAAGAAATCATGCATTTATTAAACATTTATGTGTGCCAGGCACAGCTAAGCACTGGAGATATAAATAAGAGCCAAAAGGCTGACTTCTCTACCCTTGGGATGGGTGATGGGTCCTAATGAGGAAAGCCACATAAAGGGTCCCTAGAGATTGGAGGTGGGGAAGGGAGAACCCAGTAGAAGGAGTAAAGGCGGGGGTATCTGGAGAATTAGAAGCAGAGATGGGAGAAGCTGAAGCGAGATGGGGCCTTTTTCACCTTTCTCTTGGCTCCAAGAGGAACTCATCAGTGGGAGGAGGCCCAAAGGGGTTGGGGGATGGATGGGTGGATGTTCCTGGGGAAGAAGGTGTCTGATGAAGGAGGCAAAGTCTGGAGAAAAGCCTATAATGGGAAGGGTGGTTAGGCCTGGCAGGTGCAGGCACACAGGATTCACGGGCCCTCTCCAGACACTGTGGAAACTTAGGCAGTGCCAGCTAGGAGAGTATCTGAAAGCTGGCCTCGTGGGGAGCTTTCCCCAATTGAACCCCACATGTGATCATGGCTTTGGAGACTTAGAACTGAGCCAGATTTGAACTGATTGAAAAAAGACGAAAAAAGAGAGGCAGAGGGAGAGGGGGCCGAGCCGAGAAGGCCCAAGGTCTGAGCACTGGCCTGCTCAGGAGGTCTGTTTGCTGCTGCTTTGTACAGACTGGACTAGCTGAAGAGGGTGAGCTTTACAAGCTGCATTACTTGTATGGCTTGTTAATAGTATGGCTGTTTTTCCTTCTGGGGGTTGCCCAAACCAGTGGGAACCCAGAGCTTATTAGTTACATGCCTTGTAAGTTAGCAGATCAGAGCACCATTTCCCATCCCATTCCCAATGTGCAAGATTCATGTCAGTCCCACCCCTGTGCATGGAATGTACATTAAGAACATTTTCTTAGGTTCTTTTGTAAATTCTTTCTTCTCATTTTCCAGATGTTCTTTACTTGAGTGCACTTTCAGTTTGCCATATGTAACATTTATAAGGTTTTCCAAGTCCCCTTTTTTCTAGTCTTTTCCTCTTTATATTATCCCCTATTTGTATCTGTATACACATGGATTTTGAATGCATAGTCATTTGCTTTCAGTCTCTGCAATTAGGATATGAGATCTTTAGGGGCAAGGATCAGGTTTTTGTCTTTGTATCTTCAGCACTAACCACTTGCTTTTCACATAATAATTAAACATATAATGAAGGCTTGTTGACCAATTGTACATTATCTCCTTTGCTTCTCCATGACAGTCTGGTGAGGTTGTGGTCTTACAGATATTATTGTCCCCTTTTTTTGGATGAGAAAAGTATAGCCCACAGAATTTAAGTGACTTCAGTGATTCTAGAGCAAATTGATGTTGGATCTGCTTCCAACAAACCCATTAATGGCTTATTTTCCCAATAGGGTAAAGCATCTTATCTTAGTGGAACCATGGGGTTTTCCAGAGAGACCTGATAATGCTGATCAAGATAGGCCAATTCCAGTATGGATCAAAGCTTTGGGGGCTGTACTGACTCCTTTTAACCCACTAGCTGGCCTCAGAATTGCAGGACCCTTTGGTAAGTACTAGAATTCTAAGGGATTTGTAAAGAACATGAATATATAAACATTTTGGTTTTAGATTTCAGTGGAACAAAATGAGAACACTTTTTAAAAATTGCTTTTATTTGAAATCATTAGTAATATCTTTAAGTTGCTTTCATTTTATGCTATTTGGAAAAAATAGTCCTCCTGATATTGCCTATTCAGTAATAATTATAGTCCTTTCTTTAAATTGTTCTAGAATTATGGGTCTGGCAAAATCTCTCATCTATTACCTTATATAGAAATTCTAAAATGTTTTCATTATGCAGCTAATATATAATATATAGTGTGTCTGATTGTAGACCTTAACACCCATTTTAATAACACATGTTTCCTGGACGCTTTTTCTGATTAACATGTTATGTTTTGGAGGATTTGTCTTGGGTGCATTTACATCCAGGGCCCCTGCTCTTTCCCAAGGAAGTAAAGACCGCTCGCTGCTCTTTTTCCTTCCCTAGTTTTCATTAGTACTCAGGCTCACACTGAGTATTATCAGATGACATTGGCATCTGGAGAGCGGGCATTGCAAATGGGCCGTGCTGATTATATTGCCCCTGCTTTGTGTGACTTAGAGAGTAAGTCTAGGATCCCCTTTATGCTTGTTTTAGGATAACATCTCTATTTATCATAAGCAGTCTATGCAAATTAGTGTTAAACCTATTAGATTCAGACTCTAATCTTTTGGTAGACTTGAAAGGATAAACTTGATGGTTTCTCTTTTTATTACATAGGCTTAAGCCTTGTACAGCGTTTAAGGCCTGATTTTAAGAGAAAGTATGCTTCAATGTTTGAAGATGATACTGTGACAGAATATATCTACCACTGTAATGTTCAGACACCCAGGTAAACTTCATGTTTCTTTAATTTATTATAATTGCATACATTTTTGGGGAAATATGCTAAAAAAATAAGTACCACAGACTAGTGTTTGGAAATTTCCAAGAGTATCCAATGACCTTTAACTTAGCTCAGATCAATCAACAAATGTCACTAGGATCTACATAGAAAATACTTTTCACAGCATTACATGACAGTGATCACCCTCAAAGAGTTTATAATCTAATTGAAGAGAAAACAGAATGAAAAAAGGTTTTAGCAGTCATTTCTCAAGCCTTTATAAAGGTGCAAAACATTGTGTTGAGCGCTAAGGAAAATAAAAATAGAATTAAGATATATTCCTTACCTTTCTGGAGTTTATAACCTAAGTTAAAGAGTAATGTCATATAGTAAATGTCTCTAGGTGAGTAGTACAGAGGGTTAGGACTGCAGAGGAGTGAAACATTGCTGATTGGAATGGTTTGAAAAGATTTCATAGAAGAGGTCAGTTTTTAAGCTCTCTGTTCCTGGAAAGATAGGTGATATTTAAATGGGCGTTAACAGGAATTATAGAAGAGGACGCTGCTCTGAACCTAGGCAGGGGGACTGCTTTGATGCATGTAGTTGAAACACTGCATAAGCCTTCTTTGTCAGAGTTGGTTTGTGTAGATAAATAGTAGGCAAGAGGGTCCCCTTAATGGGACGCATAGATCCCACATTATGGGATGAGTCAGTCAGCAAAGAGTGATGAGTTGTGGCGGTTACAAACTAGCTAGCTAAGACCCGATTCTCATACAGCTGGCAAAGACTCTCCAACTCCTTACCTCTCGAGAGCAACCCATCTTCTTGAAGGGCTTCTGGGAGAAAGAGAGAGTGATCCTGGGGGTGTACAAGAGGGAGCCCAAGTACGCAGCCTTGATCTTGTCAGTAAGACATTTTGAAAGAGGGAGAGATTTGAGAACAGCAAAGAATTCTTTCAAGAGTGCTAGAGAATCAGTTGAAGGTAAGAATAAAAGAATTGACAAGCTGCATTTAGCAGGAGTTTGTAGAGATTACCTTTTTTAAACGATCATATTTTGGGATGGGATGGACTTCTCTTCTGTTAACATTCATTTTTTCCCATTAACCCTCTCCCTTGTCCCCACCTCCCTGTCTCAAGGTTTGGTGGAATGTTTTAGCCCCACTGTAAATCCCGTTTTCCCTTTTTCTTTATGAAAGACAACATTTCTTTTGTTTTTTATGTGTCCCTTCCCATCACTGCAGATGCCCAGCCAATCTTGGCTCGTGTCTCCTTCTGCCTTGGACTCAGGTTTCTCAGTCCCACCATACTGGCACTTCTACTAGAGAGGGGGAAGTTATACAGTTATATGGTAGAAAGGTAGTGTGTGTGTGTGTGTGTGTGTGTGTGTGTGTGTGTGTGTGTGTGTGTAAGTTGCATTTGGAGTCAGCACTAGGGTTCAGATCCTGGCTCTATCTGTTGCTTGCCCCTTGTACTACTTTGGACAAAGTTACTTACTCTCCCAGAATTCAGTTTCCTTATCTGGACAGTCCTGGATGATCCCTGATGTCCTTTTTATCTCAAAATCCTGTGATTCCATGAGTTATCTTTCTTAACAGCAAAAGGTAAATGACATTATTTCAGGTTTTCTACCAGATTGGAATACCAGTTATGATGTTTTAAGTTGCTCTTAGAAAAGTTGGCACTTTTTTTTTTTTTTTTTTGCTGAGGCAATTGGGTTTAAGTGACTTGTCCAGGGTCACACAGCTAAGAAGTGTTGTGTGTCTGAGGCGAAATTTGAATTCACGTCCTGACTCTAGGGCTGGTACCTAGCTGTCCCTAGGTGCACATTTTTTTTTTTTTAATTTTTTTTTTTTTTTTGCTAAGGCAATTGGGGTTAAGTGACTTGCCCAGGGTCACACAGCTGTTACGTGTCTGAGACCAGATTTGAACTCAGGTCCTCCTGACTTCAGGGCTGGTGCTCGATCCACTGCGCCACCTAGCTGCCCCTAGGTGCACATTTTTAATTAGCCCAGAATTAATACATCAAAAATGGTTCTTCTATCTCTATGAAAGTTTTCATTAAAGAGGTATTTATTGGAACTTGATAGACTGTTTTAATTAAGAAAGAATAGAAGAGATGGTTCTGATTTTTAATTAATAAAATTCTAGGTAACAAGTCTGTCCAATAGTATGTGCCTTTTGTCTTTGATAAATCCATACTCTTTGGGGATCTTTTATTCACATTTATTTAACATCTAATTTGGTTTAATTGATCAAATCTTAATATGACTTTCTCCCTTGTTTTTAAGTGGTGAAACTGCTTTTAGGAATATGACTATTCCCTATGGATGGGCAAAAAGACCAATGCTTCTGCGAATTGGTAAGATGGACCCAGACATTCCAATTTCTGTGATCTATGGAGCTCGATCTTGCATAGACGGCAATTCTGGCAATACCATCCAGTCCTTACGGCCACATTCATATGTGAAGACTATAGTGAGTATTTGGTTTCTTTTGTATGTGATGTATAATTGTTTATGGGTCAGTCAGCAAGCATTAAAAATCCCCAATGTGTGCCAGGAATTAAGCTGCATATCAAAGGGCCAGGTACAGAAGTGAGACAGGTGCAACCTTTATGGGGTATACACTTTAATTGGAAAGGGGGGAACTGTGATCTGAGGAGTGATAACATCATTTCCCTCACTATTATAAAGAAATGGTTTAAAAATATCTTTTTCTTTTATGGAACTCTTAAGAATCCTGCTAAAATCTTTTTCTAATCTTATTTTTTTGGAGCTCAAAAGAACACCTAAAAAATGACTTTAAAAAACTTTTCTCAGACTCACCCACTTAATTCTTTTTGACCAAAACCCACTTTTTAACTGCATAAAAACAGACCTTCACCGATACTTTAGTTTTTCAGTGAGCATGTGATCACTGATTGGGTTTCCTATTATTGGGAACGTGTCTACTGTATGATTCTGTTAAATGTCCTCCTGTCTCCTCTATAGAAAGGATCTGATCCATCTTGGAGGCCAACTTTCTAACTCTTTCACATTCTGCATGATGTTGAAGGTCCTAGTACAGTACCCAGGGTGCTTTTACATCTGGCAAGAATTCTCCTTTGTTCTTATTAAATTTGATTGGAACTCCTCTTTTTTGGAAGGGCAGCATGTCCACATGGGCAGAGGACTGGAAGTCTTTGGTCTCTGTAACCCAGGCATCTCCCTGAAATAGGCAGCAGCCCACTGGCAGTTGTTGATTTGTCTTGGTGGAGGAAGTTTCCTGCTTGGGAAGTTACAGGTCTGGTAAAGATAATTAAGTTGGATAGAGAGAGAGCATTGGAGTTTATTGCTACCTCTAGTCTGAAAACAGAATGAG
Source organism: Myrmecobius fasciatus (assembly GCA_023553655.1). Lineage (NCBI taxonomy): Eukaryota > Metazoa > Chordata > Mammalia > Dasyuromorphia > Myrmecobiidae > Myrmecobius > Myrmecobius fasciatus. The sequence goes on along the minus strand of JAJPUD010001675.1, from coordinate 304,955 downwards.
GGCTCTATGAAGGGGAATCTGTCAGCCACCTAGCACATTGTCCCAAGCCTGGGCTCGGGCGACCTTATTCCACCAAACGTCTGCTGACCTCCGTTGTTCTCACCCAGGCTATTCTTGGCGCTGGACATTACGTGTACGCTGACCAACCAGAAGAATTCAATGAGAAAGTAAAGGAGATTTGTGATTCTGTGGACTGACCCCCTTCAGATCTGGATGGAAAAACCTGGTGATGGACTCAACTTCTCAGTGATAACTTAGAAAATGTGATAAAGAATCAGCAAACCAACACAAGCAACTGAGCAGTCCTCTTGGCTCTGATTTTGCACATTTGGTATTTCTTCCATGAAGTCACTTGCACATTTACACCACATAGTGCCTTTTTGGAGGGGAACCCCTTTTTAAATAGAAAGTCATTTTAAATGCTACAGAAATCTCAGAAACTAATACCTTTAAATAAAGGGTTTCTTGCCTCCCTGACATAGTGAAAATATTGTAATTTTTTAACTGGAAGATATTTTTCAGATATAACTTTGCTATATTGAATACTTTTTATATTGGAATCTACTTTTCCATTATAAAGACATTGCTTTATTGTTGTGTTGTGTGTTATAAAGGTGCAATTTATTTTATTTATGTCTTCATATGATTAACACGTGTTTGCCTTTGGGTTAGCCATGTCCCTTCTCAACAAGTATTGAGAAATAACAAATTTTTATATCAAAAGTTCCCACATAGTCCTTGATGTTGTGATAGGGCTGGAAAATTTCGGAGGGGAGGGAGAGAAGGAAGGGGCCAAAAGAAAGGAGCATTGGACTGGAAGAAGACAATAGCTAAGGCTAACAGGCCACTAGATCAGGGACTTTTCCAGTGCCTTTTTCTTTAAAACTTGTTGAGCCCATTCGAAGCACAGTCATTTGTTACTTAATTCCTCATGAAAATCATTGTTTAAGGCATTAATGTTAGCACATAGGAAAGACCCTGTGGCATAGTGGAAAGAGCACTGGACTTAGAGCCTTGAGCACGTGGGTTCAAATCCCATTTTCTAGCTATGATTGAACAATTCACTTACTTTCTTTGAGTCTCAATTTATTACAATAACCCCTGCCTCCCAGGACCATCAAATAAGAAAGTGTGTAAAGTGTTTGAGAAACCTTAGAAAGTGCAATATGAATTTTTATTATTACATTTCCCTAATAACTAGCATTTTAATACTTCAGTGCTTTGAAGGGCTAAATGATTTACCTGTACAAACCTTTGTTATAATAGAGCCTTTTAAGATAATGTATTAATTAATGGGCCCAAACTGCCCATATTTCAAAAACTATCCCCAAAACAGAAAGTTTTCTTCACTTGGAAAATCGAGGCATCCATCTTAGAGCTGTAGCCTAATTATAGTGTTATAATAAATGATAACACATTTTCATCAACAATTCCTAGTGTAGCTTTGATTCCTGCAGTGAAAATCCAGTCTGTCTAAATTTTTTAAAAAATTTTGTAATTATAGCATTGGAATACTTGAAAAACTTGTATAATTGTACAAAGTGTGTGTATGTGTGTGCACATTTCTACACACACACACATACACAAATAAAACATGCATTTTTAATGCCACAAATCTTAAATAACTGCCTTATTTACTTGCTATGATTTTTTTTTAAATCTCATAGAAACTGACAGCTAGGACTATGTAATAATTGATTGCCAAAATATTCCTTAATGGGAAGCAAAAAAAAAAAATTGGTAAGAGTTACACTAGATGACATATTTGGACTTAAATGTAATATTAAACCTTTAGGAAAGGCAAATCTAAATAAAGACTTAAAAGATACAAGTGATGCCTTCATATGATTGACTACAGCTTTTAATAATAATTAAATGTTGGGCTGTACCTCTTAGCAAACAGACTATTCTGTTTTTCAGCATTAACAGGTAATTTTGTAGGTTAATTTGAAGTATAGTGAGTGACTTGATTGATGATCAATGATTCCTTCCATCTATCAAATAAAATAGTTGGATGCAAAGAGGTTAGAATAGGAGTTTTGTATTCAAGAAAAATTTAATATAGGATCATTATTTTGAAGCATCATCTTAGATCTTCAGATTACCATTTACAGTCTTGAAAGGTTTTGGGAGTTTTGGTTTTCTTTGGGGGGGGGTTGTTGTTGTTGTGTTTTTGTTTTTGTTTTTTGTTTTTTTTTTAAGGTTTTTTTATTTTCAGTACATAAGAACCGTGCCAAAAAAAAAAAAAATCATTTTATTAAACTTTACTGTGTGACATCATTTACTAGTTAAAACTATATTATAAAAGTTTTGACACTTTGGAGCAAAGCTGCATATTGCCCTTGAGGTCCAGGAATTATTTAGCATTTGGGGATACTTTTTTTCCTGGATTGCTTGTTAAATGGAAGGGATTATGTACAAACTGGCTAAATTTGTTTTAACCTTTTAATATTACTTTAAACTTATCCTGTTTGCTAATATATATAACCAGTTACACAGATGCTTTTTCTGATGAAGGCATCCTTGATTTCCTTAATTTCTTCTGTGTGCTAATGATTTTTGAGAGATTGTGGAAAATGTGAAGAATGTAGGACCGGAAGTGGAAATGTCCCGGTTTTCTAATATATTTTGTCTCATTAAATTAAGTAAAATTTATCTTATTAAATATGATATGGCTTATCTAAAACTGTATATATTTTTTTGGTCTTAAGTATAATGAAAAAATATTTATTTAAAATACTTAATGTAGTGCCATGCATTTAGAACTTGCCCAGTATTTATAATGGTTCATAACTCTCAGGGAACTGTTACCTAAGATAAATAGGAGGTTTTTGAGAGAACACTTTACTACCCTTGATAAATTGAAGTCTCCAGGCCTAGTTAACCTGTATCTTAGGGTACTAAAAGAATTAGCCAGTGTGAATCCTGAGTTGCTAACATCAATGGTCTTTGCAATATTGTGACTAATAGGGGATGCCCTTCAGGATAGGAGAAAGGGAAATGTCCATGTTTCTTAAAAAGAAAGGAGTCTTGCAAATATAGGCTAGCCAACATGACTTCCATCCTGGCAAAATTCTAGGACATACTTTTAAAGAAGCAGTTATTGGACACCTAAAGATGAAACAGTAATCACCAAAAGCCACATTTATCAGGAAGTTAGTGTCAAACTAAGTACATTTACCTTTGTGATAGGTTTTTGGATTTGGTAGATCAGGGAAGGCTATCAGTGAAGTTTATCTAGATTTTAGCAGCACATTTCTTGTGGAGAAAAGTAGATGGCCATGAATTAGGAACTGGTTGAGTGACCAACCTCCAAATATCATCAGTATTTGGATCTATGTCATAATGAAAGTAGGTCCCTTTAAAGTGCCCCAAGGAGCTGACCTTGTCCATGAGACCAAGTATCCTTGGGAGCTTGTCCTTCAGTAGTGACTAAGGTAAAGACACAGAATGGGTGTTTATTATTATTATTATACTTGCAGGTGAGAGATCCTAGTAGATAGGATCAAAAAAGGTCTTTCCAGACACATATTAAATTAGATTTAATAGAAATAAATGTTGTCTTAGATTGGGGTTCAAAAAATCAATTTTAGAAATCTTAACAGAGCATACTCTTAGAAAGCTGCTAAATCTTTATGATTACAACTAATCTAACTTTCTCAATACATTTAAAATGTTCAAAGGAAAGAAGCAGTTTTTTTGTTGTTTGTGAGGCAGATGTATTCTCAGACTTCATGTAGAAAATCTTTGAAGGCTGAAGAGCATTATGCGAAGGCATATTGATCGTGTTCCCTTTCAGTTCCCTTCTGTGTTCTGGCAGGCCGTACAGCCTGACTGACTCACTGTTGCAACTTGAGGGCTGAGGGTTATAATTCCCATATACAAGTTGCAAGAGCCCCACCTAAGTGGTTTAGTAACTCTGTTCCTGAGAGTCCTCCTTTGTAAAATCAGGATGTGTAGGAGAAGGCTTCTGATTAGGTGATGGATGCTGACAGCCTAGGTGTGTCCTGCTGTCCTGCCAGTGTGCTTCATGGGACGTGACTAAGACTGTTGGAGACAAGCTCCTGGACGCGATACAATTAGAAATCACAGCAATGGAACAATCAGAAGTCCTTTCCCAGATTGCAGCGAGGGCATTCCCTCTCTGAAGCCGGCCAGTTTCCCCACATCCCAGCTGTTTGAAGCCAGGCAGAGGTTACCTGAGGACTGGCCCCTTGGTGAAAGCCAGCCACGGGTCTGGTGCTTTTCATGGCCGGTATCCATAAGCCATAGCCCCCCACTCCCCAGGAAGAGCTGAGGAATGGGCTGGCCTGTTTGTGTAGCTCCAGAAGGGTGCTGGAAATGTGACACAAGACCCTGCCCTCCCAAGGACACGGTGCAACAAGCAGGTGAGGAAACTGGGACAGATTGCCCACTTACCCGATTCCAGCCCCCCAGAAGGTGCATTGAAGGGGCAGTTGGGGTGAACTGGTGGCTCTGGCCTGACTGTTTCCCCTTAGGGACTGCACCCCAAACAGCCGGCCTGGCTCCTTGTTTTGTATCAGACAAAAGGACATCTAGTGCTAGAGTTTCCTGCCGCAGTAGCCCTGAGAGGGTTTTAGTCAGGGATATTATCTGTCTTTTGATTGATGCTGGTCGTTTCTGTGCAGCATTTTGAAGGCTTTTAATCTCATCGGGTCAGCTGTTGCCCTGCTGACTACCCACGTGGGCCTCTGCCCATTTCCTCAGTAACCTAAGGTAACTCCCTTCTCCAAGCAGCCAAGCCTAGGCTGGCTGACACCTCTGTTCTCTTGCCAGTCAGTGATGTCTAATGACAGCCTTCCAGATGTCCTTGAGACCTCTAATTGACCTTTCTTGGGATTCGTTTAGAACAGGTCATGCAGAGCAGCCATGGAGCCTTTAGGAGTTGGGGCTGTGGCAAAGTGGGGCGCCCCTAGTCTTGTGTGTATGCTGGTGAGCCAGACATCATCAAAAGTAAGATCCGTGATCGTAGGGGCTGGTGACAGGCAAGGAGAAAAGCCTGGAACTGGTCCTCAGGCACGCAGGAGTGCTCCTAGTGACAACAGGGTAAACGAGGTGGATAATATTATAAGCTAGGGCTGGTCCCTATAATGCAGATGTGAAGAATGTGTAGAACTGGTTCCTGATTTTGTAGTTTTAAAATACTTATTGTTAAGGAACAGATCTTTGCATGAAATGTAATAATATAAAGACAAAAAGAAGTAGAAGAAAAATAGTTGTGTTAAGGAACAGATCTTTGTATGAAATGTAATAATATAAAGACAAAAAGAAGCTGAAGAAAAATACTTAGTGTTAAGAAACAGATCTTTGTATGAGATATAAAGACAAAAAGAAGTAGAAGAAAAATAGTTGTGTTAAGGAACAGATCTTTGTATGAAATGTAATATAAAGACAAAAAGAAGCTGAAGAAAAATACTTAGTGATAAGGAACAGATCTTTGTATGAGATATAAAGACAGAAAGAAGCAGAAGAAAAATACTTGGTGTTAAGGAACAGATCTTTGCATGAAATGTAATAAAGACAAAGCAGCTGAAGAAAAATATTTAGTATCAAGGAACAGATCTTTGCATGAAATGTAATATAAAGAAAAAGAAGCAGACGAAAAATACTTAGTGTTAAGGAACAGATCTTTGCATGAAAGAACAAAAAGAAGCAGCAGAAGAAAAATGCTCTGATCACACTCAATCGATTAAATCAACCTAGTATAGTGGAGATAGTGCTAGGCCTCTAGTTGAAAATCAGTAAGCAGCTCGTATTCACTGTATATCCACAGGCACTGGGCCCAGTGCCACTGATAATAGGGAAAGCAAAAACCATTTGCCCTCAAGGAGCCCACATCCTAAAGGTCTCTTGTAGAAGGTTGGAATTGGGTTCGGTTGGCAGAAGAAATTTGGGAGAGCCGAGGAAAAAGACATTCTGTACTTAGGAGAGAACTGCTGAGAAGTCTCAGGTCTAGGAGAGATTATGTATGAAAAAAAGCAAGGCTGTCACAGACTTTGGATCGTACATAGTGTAAGGAGGAAGGGCTTGAAAAAGCCAAACAGAATTTTCTACTGGGTCTAGAGGCGAACCAGACTGCTCTTAGGAAGATCACTGACAGGAGTGATTGGCATAGGGAGAGACTCGAGGCAGACAGGCCCTCCATCAGCCCATTGCAGGGGTCAGGTCCATGGGATGGACTAGACATGGTGGTCATGACAGAACCCAAGGCATGTAGGAGAGCGTGTGAAGGTGAAACCAGTGAGACTTGCAGCAGAATAGGTCTTTGTGGTCAGTGAGTGTGAGGAGCTGAGGAAGGCACCAAGCCTGTGAGCCAAAGTGACCAGGAGGAACATGGGACCCTGGCCAGGGAAATTGGGAGCAGGAGACAATTCATTGAGCCTAGTTTATGACCCCTAATTATAAGGTGGCGGGGGGAATGGGGGAGTGTTCAGTTCAAGTTGTAGAGATGTGAAACTGGAGGTCAGGGGAGTAGTTAGGGCTGGATAAGTCCATTTGGGAGCTACTCACTTAGAAGTCATTGAATGTGGGGGCTGATGAAGTCACCAAGTGAAATAAAGAGAAGGCTCAAACCAGAACCTTGGGAAACACCCATGGGGAGTGGGGCTAGATGAAGCAACGATTGAGGAGGAGGAGTTAGGAGAAAGACCAGAAGAGCAATGACAGGAAAACCTGGAGAGAAGAGCCCATTGGATCTGGCAGTTCAGAGGTCATGGTCAGTTTTTGGTGGAATGATGAGAATGGAAGCCAGATGGTAGAGTTTAGGAAGGAGAGGAAGTCAATGGAATGGAGAACCATAGAAAACCATGGCTTCCAGGAGTAGATTAAGTGAGGTTTATTTATCCTATCTTTATTTTTTTATTTTTAATATCTTTATACTATATTTTATATTATATTTAAGTATATACTTAAAACATATGCTATGTATTTTGTTTATACTATATTGTACTAATTTTTATTTATACTATATTTAAAAATACTATATTTTAAGAGAAGACATGAGTGTGTTTATAGGCAGCATGAAAACATCCTTTAGACAGGGAGAGAATGAAGGTAAGGGAGTGGGGATTCCTAGAGGGGCCCTTGGAGACCTGAAATAATGTCAAGATTGTCTGGAGAAGTAGAAGAGTTTCCCTTGCACAGACAAAGGTCATCTCTTCCTTTGAGACAGGGGTGAAGGAGGAGTAGTGGAGGAAGGATCTGAGTGATGGGAAATGAGAAAAAGGGAGGGGTGGGGCACTCATTGAATGGCCTCCCCTTTTTTTTTTTTTCCTTTCAGTAAAATATAAGGAAAGGGTCAGACACTGATAAATGTGGAAATATATTTAGAAGAATTGCACGTTTAACCTGTATTGCTTTCTAGGGGAGAGAGGAGATGGGGAAGGAGGGAGGAAAATGTGGAACACAAGGTTTTGCAAGACTGAATGTTGCACACTATCTCTGCGTGTGTTCTGAAAAATAAAAAAGATATATATATATATATATATATATATGTAAAAAAAGGAATGACACAGAAAGTTTGAAGAAAGAAAAAGCTGCTGTGGGGAGTGGGATAGTGAACCAATGAGAAAGGAGTAAAGGGTCACCTTGATGCCATGAGACCCCTTTGAGAAGAGTCTGGAGTAAGGAGGCTATGGACAGGAGAGTTGGACCTGGGCTGATGCAGGGTCATAGAGGCCAGAGATGGGCAGGATGGATTGAGAGCTCTCTGGCAAGACCCAGAGGGGAAGGCAGAGGCCAGCTGAAAGCCAGCTGGATCCAGGTCCCTGAAAGTCCAAGGGACTAGAGTGAAATCCTAGCTGGGATCATTTAGCTGTGTGACCATGTGAGGTCTTATCCTGCTGCCCAATGCTAAAGCTTAGATCTCCAATGATCCTTTGCTCCCTTAACAAGAGCCTGAATAAGCCCTGAGACCGTTAACTGACCATCCAGCCTCAGGGCTGCTGACTTAACCTATTTACCCTTACTTTACCTATTGTCTTTCTAATGAGATAACATGCTTTGCAAACCTTAAAGTGTAAGATAAATCATTATTGTTAATTCCAGAAAACCAATTAGTTGCTTTTCCAAATTATTACAGATTCAACAACAAAATGTGGGGTAGGGTGAGGAGTCAGGCAAGGAAAAGCAGAAATGTTGGTTGCAGCAAGAGCTAATTAAACCCCAGAAAAGAGGGAATCTGACAGAGCCCTAAGATCCCCACATAGCATAGACTAAGCCATCAATCGGAGAGGGGACAAAACGCCCAGGCTAGAAGGATTTAGTATAAGGATGATGTGGTATAGTAATTGATCTTGATGTCATTGAGTCCTCCAAAGGGGAGAGAAGAGTGTGCAAGGTATTTTAGAACAATTTCAACTTAAAAAACTTAACAATTCAAGAGGATTATAGGATTTCAAGCTATCAAGGTAATCTGGTCCAACCTCCTCATGTTATGGATGGAGAACCTGAGGGTGACTTGTCTATGTACTCAAGGCTCAGCCTCAGCTAGTAAAGGGAACTGAGGTTTGAGACCAGGTCCCCAGAAAGCAAATCCATGATACTTCCTTTTAAAAATATTTCTCTTTTTATTGCAAATTTGACAAAGGTGTATGAATACTGAAGACAGAAATCAAGAACTGCATATGAAGTCTTGAGTCTCCAATGCAACTTGTATCTAGGTCTATCTGCCCATCTATCCATCCATTGATCTGTCATCCATCCAATTTATCCCTCTGTACACTCATAATATCCCTTATTGAAATCTTCTCCGTCTCATTCTTAAGTCTAAATAATCACCAAAACAGTAAAGCTGATTTGTAGTATTTGTTGTTTTCTGAGAAGTAAATATCTACACTGAAAATTTAACATTGGGCTCTTTCTAGAGGTTGTGAGGAGGGGAGAAAAAAGAAGGGAGGAGAGAGAGAGGACGGATGTGGTCTTATGGAAAGCACATTAGATTTGGAGTCAAAGGATCTGAATTCAGATTCTGAACTCCTATTCATTACCCATGTGATGTTAGGCAGATAGTCCCTTCTCTTTGGGACTCAATTTCTCAATTAGTGAGCTAAAGTGGGGAGGCATGGGGGGAAGAAAAGGGGATTGGACTAGATGAAGTCTGAATCCCTGACAGCTTCAGAGCTGGGGGACTTATGAATTTGATTCTATTTCCAAAACACATGGGCAGCATAATCCTAGGCAAGTCATACAACCTCATGGGGGAGGGAGGGTGTAAGAGAAAAAAAAGGAGGGGGAGGAAGGGAAAGAGGGAGAAAAAAGGAGAGAAAGGAAAAAGAATGGGGGAAGGAGAGAGAGAAAAAGGAAAATACAAAAAAGAGGAAAGGAAGAGGGAGGGAGAGAAGAGAGGGGAAGGAAAAAAGGAAAAGAGGAGAAAAGAGGGAGAGAGGAAAGAAAGAGAAAGGGAGGGAGGGAGAGAAAGGAGAGGAGAGACAGACAGTTTGAATTATTTGCTTAGGTGTTCAAAGAACTTTACAGCTATTTCTTCTAAATCTCCCACTATGTGCTATGTGCCATTTTCCTGTTTTCCCGAGGAGGAAATGGCCCGAGTTCAGGTGGCTTGCCCAGCTTTACTTTGTGTGGCTGTTTCAGTTCTCATTTCCTACCTCCACCTCGGTGGATTTGGAGGTGTATTAGGGATGACCTGTGGGCCTCCACTTCATCTATGCCCTCAGGCAGGGCCCCAGATAGTGAGGAGCAGGCAGGGCTGGAGCTAGATCTCCATTCCCAGGACAGCCTGTTCAGGTGCCCCATGAACCTGGAGGCAAAGACCTCAGACTCACCTAGTCGGTCAGCTGACAGAGTCACACCTCTCATGGCACCCACCTGTTCTTATTCCTCGGCCTGCCTCCCTTGCCTTGTGGTGGAGAACCTTCTAAGGAAGGGATCTAAGGGATGTTTTTGTCTCTAACCTGCGGCTCTCTCAGTGTAGAGTCAGGATCTTTGAAGGGCTCCCTGCCCCCCAAAATGCTTTTGAAAGTTTCTCATGTTATTTCATTCCTATTACATCACCAGCTAGAGACTGATTTGGGCCATTTCATTAGGGAGGCCATTTACACCCTAGTGAGAAGCAGCTTCCTTTGCTCTACCTGAGGTTTTCCCCACTCACGCAATGAGATTTTTTTAGGGTTAGAGGAAATGGTGGCTTGGGTGTGAGCGAAGCTGAGAAGGGATCCCATGTTAGGAGCTGAAAAAGATGTAGAAGTGAGACTTGGGGGACAGTGGATGAGGCGGGGAAAGGTGCTAAGGGGGGTACCACAAAGAGAAGACCCAGCTAATTCGGAATAGGCAGCCTCATGAGGAAAGTCTTTGGTAATGGGAAGCAGTCAGCAGAAGGAGCATTGATATCTCGAGACCTAGGCTACCTGGGGGCAAGTCATTTCCCTCTTGACTCAGTTTTCCCTTTTGTAAAATGAGGGGTTTAGACTAAATGATCTTGAGGGTCAGGTTCTTGGACTCTCCCGGGAGGTCATCCGACATTTGTGAGCCATGGGACGACCTGCACTATTCCAGGGCCTGTGGGAAAGGAGGGAGCTACTGTGTGACCTGCCAGCAATCCCCTCCACCTGGCGCTCTGGAACCCTCCGGGCAGCCTGGCAGAGAGCACTGGAGGAAGCCAGGAGGAAAAGGAGACCTTTGGTTGGGGCCAGAGAGGGTGGCAACAGGTCACAATTCCTGCTTCTCCAGGTCCCTCCGTAGAGTGGGGACCTCGTGATGTGGCTCCCGGAGGAGCCCTCAGGGAGGGGAGCTGACCTTTGCCTCGTATGAGCTGGCACAACTGGGGGATAATCTCCATGAAACCGAAACACAAGCTCCTTTATCTGGAGTGCTTGGGGGCAAGGAACAGTGGACTCTCTCTGCGGCCTTGCCTGACCCCGGCGGGCAGGAGGGTCCGGGTCTGGCCACCATCTCTTGTTTATGAAGCTCTTGGGCCATTTAAGCAGCTTTGCTATGGCTGTGACAGTGGGTGCTGTAACCCAGCTGGGGCACTAGCTTTGTTCCCTCTGCCCCTCCCTGTGGTGCTGTGCCATCCATGCTCACAGGTGGCACACAGAGACACCTTATCAGGATGGGCACCCCAGGTCCTCACCCTCCACTGGGTGGCTAGTCTGCCACCTTTGGTGGGAGCTTCTGTTCCAGAGTATTCCTGATCTGCCCCCCTCCCACAGGAAAAGGGATCCTCAGCCAGCTGTCTCTGGCCTTTAGGCCTGAGCTCTGGCTCTCCCAGACCCGGCCTGGACCCTCGGCCTGTTCTTTGTACTCCTACTCATCATCTGAGGCGTAACCCTCTGTGCCATCCCTTTAAAAATTCTACCCATCAAAAAATTTGGACTCCCAGGTTCTGCAAGGGTGAATGTTGAAAACTATCCATGCACATGTTTTGAAAATAAAACACTTTAGGGGCAGCTAGGTGGCACAGTGGAGAGAGCACCAGTCCTGAAGTCAGGGGGACCTGAGTTCAAATCTGGTCTCAGACACTTAACATTCCCTAGCTGTGTGAGCCTGGGCAAGTCACTTAACCCCATTGCCTCAGCAAAAAGAAAAAAAAAAAGAAAGAAAAGAAAATGCTTTAATTTTTTAAAAAAGAAAAAGCTTAAAAATTCTACCCATTCTTAGATTCTCCTCTAGGCCATCTCCTTCCTAAAGCTTCCTCCAATTCACATTTTGCAAACAGAGGTACTTTCAGAAATGCTCATGGAACTGAGTTCCAAGATTTTGTCCTTTGAATTTTCAAAGTTTTTGGAAAAATCCAAGGGCTCTCTACCATGGCCCTGCTAAGGACAGAGGCTCTTCTCTTCTCTAGCAACCTGAATTGCTAATTAGAGCTTTAAAGGGGGACCTTATACTGGATAAGAAATAGAGTAGTGGATCAGTGGAATAGGTTAGGTTCACAGGACAAAATACTCAATGACAATAGTAATCTAGTGTTTGATAAACCCAAAGACCCCAGTTTTGGGGATAAAAACTCACTATTTGACAAAAACTGCTGGGATAATTGGAAACTAGTATGGAAGAAATTAGGCATTGACCCACACCTAACACCATATACCAAGATAAGGTCAAAATGGATTCATGATCTAGGCATAAAGAATGATATTATAAACAAATTAGAACATTGTAGGATGGTTTACCTCTCAGACCTGTGGAAGGGGAAGGAATTTGTGACCAAAGAAGAACTAGAGGTCATCATTAATCACAAAATAGATAAGTTTGACTATATCAAGTTAAAAAGTTTTTGTACAAACAAAATGAATGCAGACAAGATTAGAAGGGTAGCACTAAACTGGGAAAATATTTTTACATCCAAAGGTTCTGATAAAGGCCTCATTTCTAAAATATATAGAGAATTGACTCAAATATATAAGAATTCAAGCCATTCTCCAATGGATAAATGGTCAAAAGATATGAACAGACAATTTTCAGACGAAGAAATTGAAACTATTTCCGGTGACATGAAAAGGTGCTCCAAGTCACTATTGATCAGAGAAATGCAAATTAAGACAACTCTGAGATACCACTACACACCTGTCAGATTGGCTAAAATGACAGGAAATGATAATGATAACTGTTGGAGGGGATGTGGGAAAACTGGGACACTGATACATTGTTGGTGGAGCTGTGAACGGATCCAACCATTCTGGAGAGCAATTTGGAGCTATGCTCAAAAAGTGATCAAACTGTGCATACCCTTTGACCCAGCAGTGTTTCTACTGGGCCTATATCCCAAAGAGATTTTAAAGGAGGGAAAGGGCCCCACATGTGCAAAAATGTTTGTGGCGGCCCTTTTTGTAGTGGCAAGAAACTGGAAATTGAAAGGATGCCCATCAATTGGAGAATGGCTGAATAAATTATGGTATATGAATGTTATGGAATATTATTGTTCTGTAAGAAACGACCAGCAGGAGGATTTCAGAGAGGCCTGGAGGGACTTGCATGAACTGATGCTGAGTGAAATCAGCAGAACCAGGAGAACATTATACATGGCAACAAGACTATACGATGATCAATTCTGATGGACATGGTTCTCTTCAACAGTGATGTGATTCAAACCAGTTCCTATTGTTCAGCGATAAAGATAGTCATATACATCCAGAGAGAGGCCTGTGGGAACTGAGTGTGAACCACAACACAGCATTTTAACGCTTTCTGTGAATATTTCCATGCATTCTGTTTTCCTTCTTAGGTTGTTTTTCTTCTTCTTCTCTTTCTAGATCTGATGTTTCTTGTGCAGTAAGATAACTGTATAGATATGTATACATGTATTGTATTTGTCATATAATTTATCCTATTTAGCATGTATTAGATTACCTGTCATCTAGGGGTAGGGGGTGGGGGGAAGGAGGGGAAAAGCTTGGGAAAAAAAGTTTTTTTGCAAAGGTCAGTGTAGAAAAATCACTCATATGTTTTGTAAATAAAAAGCTTTATAAAAAAATTAAAAAAAATAAAATAAAGGGGGACCTTAAAGCTGATGAAGAAAAGAAAAATGGAGTAAGCAAATAAGTAGTCATAGACCAGCAGAGCCAGAAGGGCGTAAGATCAAGTTTCAAAGAGAAGGGGCCTTGGTCCTACCTGACCAGGACAGTTAATATTTAGGGACTGTTTTAAGGTTTGCAAAATCTGATCCTCCCAACAATACTGGGAAGTGTGTGCTCTTACCATCCTCCAGTGAGATAATGGGTCATAGACTCCTAGCTCCAGAATCAGAAGGGAACTTAGAGGCCGTCCAGACCAACCCTCTCATTTTTACAGATGAGGAAACTGAGGTTCAGGGTCACCAGGTTCAGATTACACGTGTCTGAATCAGTATTTGAGCCCAAACCTTCCTAACTCCATTGTCCTGCTGCCTGCATCCTAATTCTTCCATTTTATAGGAAAGGGAATTGCAGCCTATCAAGGCTTGATATTCTCATAAAATGCTAAACAAGGTGATTGGAAAGAAACATATGCAAAACTCGGAATGGTCCTTGCATCCATGTTTGCTAGTTTAATTGACCAGAACGGACTACAGCCTGAAGAACGGTCGTATTTACTTTTGATGAAAAATTGGGTCATCCATGAAGAAAACAATTAGGAAAAGCCACCTCGTGGGGAAAGCTCTCCCAGAGGGGGCTGCAACCCCAAGAAGTTGTGGGTTCCCCCTCTTTAATGGCGTTCCTGTAGGGGCTCCACAACCATTTGTCAAGGATGTTACAGAAATCCTTCTAGGGGTGGTTAATTTGTGCCTCATTAAGGGATCAATTAAATACCTTGTTAACACTTTGATTAATGTTGGCTTCTGTGGAGTGAGGAGAACCTCTTCCCTCAGATTTCAGGGAAACCCTTTGACCACTGCCAAGAGAAATGGCCTGGAAGCAATTGGGGTAAAAGGGCCGTGCTTAGGAGCTCATGGCCTTCTTTGGATGGCCAACAATGCCAGTTCCTCCAAAGGGGGAGGATGGGGTGTGCAATTGTAAAAATCCCAGGAAACAAACAGGTTCTTTTATCCAAAATACAAACAAAGGGTTCTTGCAGCTACAGACAGGATGTGGAATGGGTTCTAGGGACCTCCCTTAAACTTGCCCTGCCACATTGCAGCTAGACTGTAGATTCATTCATATCCTCAGGTGTGTTACAATTGCATGTAAAGGAAGACACGAGCTGAGCCATCCCTGGAAAAGGAAGAGGCCCAATCTGAGTCCTCTGAGCTGGTTCTTAGACCAGATCTCCCTGCTGCCTTCTTTGTGTTTGTTTCTCAATACCATGGGGTAGCACAAAGAATTACTCAAGTGTTTGTACATAGTTGTACAATTTGGGAAATGGCTGATTCTTATGTAATAACCTATTTATTTCAAACCTAAAGGCAATACAATGGCCCCCAGGTCTGTGTGGTTTTTGCTCTCCGACATTTTAGTAGGGAGTGGATAGAAATGAAAAATTAATAATACTGTCACAATTGCTCTAAGCCCCCAGTTAGAAAAGTCTCTAATACTTAGAGATTGGGCTTTTAAATTTGATTTACATTTATTTACATTTATATTGCTTTCTAAATTTTTTTTGGTTATATTTTAAATTTGTTTATATTTCTTTCTAGAATCTTGCCTCTTTGTGGTTGAGGTAAAATTCAAGTTATTAGAAATGTTTGGGAAATGTGACATCAGAGAATATTAGACTGTCTGTTGATAAGCAGGAAAAGAAGTTGGGGAAAGAGCACACCTTAACTCAACATTTCCCTTGAGAGGCTGGGTGCAACCAGTTGCATCAGCCATGTCCTCTGCCTGGACCTTTTCCATCACTCCCCTCTTATAATTTGGCTATTTTGCATAACCTACCCCCATTATTGGTCAATTGTGACAGTCATTCTGGCAACGATTGGATTTACTGGCTTCAAGGGGATGGGGACTTGAGTCACCAAAAACCCAGGGAATTATGTTTCTTTTCAGCTCAACAAGAGAGGAAACTTGAGGGACCTGATCGTGTGCATGAGCCACAGATCGGACCGTGTCCTTTCTCTGGCCAAACTCTCTCACTGTCTCTCGGTTGCCTGTAGGATAGCATTTAAGCTTGGCACTTAAGGACTTCTCCCCTTGTTTAGCCTTTTCTCAGCCTTCGACCTCTCCCCCCTAAACACCTGATGCTTTTCTTCCTCTGTGCCTTTGCTGGCAATGCCTTCCATTCATTCGAGCTTATTCAGTTACACAAAGCTATCCTTCAAAGCCCAGCGTAGTGGAAAGAGTGGGCTGGTAGTCCTAAGTGAAGTTGGCAAGCCTTCAGTAAGTACCTACCACTGGGCTGCCATACTTTTGAGGGGCAGGGGGTGCTCCCGGAGGACTAGCACTCTGGGGGGAGATTTTGCTGAGCCCTTTTCAGGGCTGCTCATCCATCCTTGGGGTCCACCGGCATTCACCTCTCCCCCTGTGACCCCATGGACCTCCAGAAACAGTTCTGGCAGATGGGTGAAAACCCAGGTGAGGGTAACGGCAGACCTCAGACCCGTCAGGGAGCCCACACACCTGAAGACATCCCCTGGTGGAATGAATGGATGTGAACAAGGGCCGAGAAGGGGGCTGAAGCAGGAGCCCAGAAGCCAGTGTCACCAGATTGCACAGTATGGAGGGGCAGGAAGGTACAAGAAGATGGAAAGGGAGGAAGAAGCCGGGTTGGGAAGCGCTTGAAATGACCAAGAGAAGACTTGGTATTTGATCCTGAATAACAGTTGCAGAAAAGTCAGTTCCCAAGGAGAGCCATTGCCCCTACAGGAATGTAGAAGACTTGGGCCGATGCCCTCGCTGTACCAAGCTCCTTAAAACCTGAAGCAAGTTCCAAGAAGAGCTCTGCTTTTCCCCCAACTGCCCCTCTCTTCACAAACACTGATTTCTAACCTCCCAAACATTTCCAGTAACCTGAACTTTGCCTCAACCACAAAGAATCCCGGGATTAGCTAGAGATATGTATGAAATGGGAATTAATTCTCTAACTACATGTTAGGAATTTTCCCAGACTCCGAGTGATTATGATTATACTTCTAACTTTTCATCTAAAACGAATTTCCTGAAGGAGGGAATCATGTGGCCCCAGGAGGCTTAGCTTATTGTGGTAACATGGTACACTAGGAGAGTGCTACACACAGGATTTAATAAATGTTTGCTGAATGAACGAATGAATTTTTGGTAGCAAAGATCACAATAGAGAAGGCATCCTGGCTCAGGACGTCTCCAAACGACCGGTCCTACAAGTCAAAACACCTTCTCCCTCAGTAGCAAGAAAGTCACTCACTGATTATTCAGATCCTGCAACTTCCCAAGGATTGTAGTGATTGAATAAGGGGCGTCAGTCACTTCCAGTGGCAAGTTAGAAAGTGCCCAGTCTTCTAAAGACTAGGCCCACTGCAAGCCCTAGATTAATGGGTTTTCATGGACAAGGCAGGCAAGCTGATGAGTCAGGTTAATGTCTGCTTCATTTCCTGGTTGGAATTAATGGTCCTTTCATTGTTCCCGCTTCTTTCCGCTAGAGATAAGGATCCGTAGCAGAGAGGGCCTAGAACTAATGCTGGGTTCTTGAAGATCAATTTCCCAGAGTAACTTCTTTCTCTTTGATCTGCAGTACAATCCAATTTACTCCTGTCCAGTCCATCTTGTTGCCAATTGAGCACCTACTATGGGCTGAGTACTGTACCAGGTACTGGGAGATAAAACTGAAATTATCCTTACCACATTCTATCAGGAGAGACACCGTGTAAATATGTCTCAAATAAATGCAAAATTATTTGCTGGGAAGAGGGAGGCACCCACACCTAAAGGCATCAGGAAAGAGTCCATGTAAAGGTATGTTCTTAGGTATATTAAAGGGGTAATAGAAGGTTCCTAGTGATATATGTATATTATATATATATATATATATATATATATATATTTATAACACACACACACATATATATACACACACACACATATATATAGCCAACAACTTTTATTTCTATTTCACCTGAGAGTTTTCAGAGCATCATATGTATTATACATAATCTCATTTGACCCTAACAAGTGGACAAGTGTTATCACCCCCATTTTATAGATGAGAGTGACTTGCATAGGGTCACACAGCTAGTAAGTTTCAAAGATGGAATTTGAATCCAGACCTTCCTAAATCCAAAGAACACTATGATTTTGGAAGAATCCAAAGTCCCAAGCCAAGGGTGATGAAAAGAAGAATAGTGAATCTAACGATGGGTAATGCACATTCAGGGTATGACTTAAAAACCACTAAAGACATCATTTATTTCCCATAAATAAGCTTGTCCATTCTTTGAATGATTTAAATTTTGAAACAATATTTACTGAAATCTTTTGGTTTTTTTTTTACATCATTGTTATTTGTGAAAGTATCCCTCCCTTCTCTACACATTGAAGTAAAGAAGAAAAAAAAGCAACTTAACAGAATTAACAAATGCATCAATCAAGCATAAGAGGGTATTCTACACCCATAGTTCCTCACTTCTACAAATGAGGTCATTATAATTACATAGTATTCAGCTGGATTTTTGTGGAGGTTATTGTTCTTTCCATTTAGTCGTCGAATATCCTGTTTTCCTAGTTGTGTTTACTTCTCTCTCCTTCATTTCATGTGAGAAATGGATGGGCATTTATTTGGTTTCCACAGTTATGAAAATTAAATTGGAGAAATGAAACTGAAATTAGAAAATTGAAACCCACAAGGACTTCAAAGAAGAATCAAGAGTGGAGGATGATATCTTTCCCCCAAAGAGGGTAAGAATGGAAGCTCCTTGGGGACAAGGACAGGCTTTTGTAATCAGGGTAAAAAAAATCTCTTGTTCTTTGTCCCCAGCCCTCCTCTGTTACCTCCCTCCTTCTAGAAGGTAAGTTCCTTGGGGGGTAGGGACCGGCTATGTAATGAGGGGTGGAAATTCAGGTCATGTAACTTCTGTACCATCCAATTAATGGGGAATCAGGGGAGGGAATCAGGGACTGCTTCAGGACTGAAAATGAAACCCTGCCTTTGGAGTTTCACAGGTGTGTCTACTCACCTGGACACCCATTCGTGCAAGAATGTAAAATCAGTCTTTCGGGCGTCCCTCAGTGAGTCAGTGGAGTTCTTGGTAAGATAGTTTGTTTCTTGCAGCTCCTGGGTCCTCCCAGGCTTCTCAGAATCCTTCATGTTCATCTTAGAATGAAGTCTCATTCCATTCCATTCATGGACTGTCATGTGCCTAGCCATTCCTCAATTACCTCCTGACTTTAAAGAGGGGAGGATTTTAAAAGTTCTGCTTATTTTAATTCCCTACGTTGGATAGCAAACTATCAAGTATGTGTAAGGGAGTGGGAGAGAAAGGGAGAAAAATCTGGAACACAAGGGATGAATGTTGCAAAGGTGAATGTTGAAAACTATTTTGCATGTATTTTGAAAAATAAAATAAAATTTTATTATTTATATAATTATATAAATAATTAAATTTAAATTTTAAATATGATTTAAAAAATAAGCATCTTTTTTGAAGGATATCTATTTTGTTGATGCCTTATTTTTACATCCCCTACATTTGTCTTAAGTATTCCTTCCTATCAGAAAACTAATCCTTATAAAACAATTGATACAAAAGAAGGGGAAAAACAGTTTAGCAAATGCAAGATTGACATATGCAGCATTTGACACCCATAGACTCCCACCTGTGCAAAGAAGTAGGGGGAGGTATTGAAGGGTTTTCTTGGCAGCTGACTGAGGCCTTAGGAGGGCTGGAGAGAGGAAATGCTGCAAGTTCTCATGGGGGCCTTGGCTGACTGGCCAGGACCTTGGAGGTAGAGCAGTTTGTAGGATGGTGAGAGGGGAATGGCCTCCCACTTTTTATTCAGGAAAGGTCCCAGCTCTGACAGGTATGTGTTGTTTCACCAAATTTCTCACCTTTCTGAGTTTCTAGAACAGTGACTAGTAGGGAAACAAAGTCTTGGATTGTTTGCACTCGCAGGTGGGCGCTTTGGAAATCTGAGATTGTGATTGATGGAGGCGCAAAGGAGGGATTCTGTCAATTCTTTGATGTATAACCTCAGGGCCCTCCACTCTCCTGATTGCCCTCCACTAGTTGGTTGGTCTCTGAATGCAACCTTCCAGATGCAGCTGGATCTGGCAGAGAGAGCACAATGTGGCCAGCATCCCCTCCCTAGTCTTGGGCACGCTGTCTCTCTTAGAGCAGCCTAAGATTGGGGCAGCTAGATGGCCTAGTAGATAGAGTACCAGCCCTGAAGTCAGGAGGACCCGAGTTCAAATCTGGCCTCAGTCAATACTTCCTGTCTGTGTGATCCTGGGCAAGTCACTTCACCCCAATTGCCTCAGCCAAAACACAACACAACAAAACAAAAACAGCCTAAGATTGTGCAGTCAGAGCAGGGTTACACTCATTACTTCTCTACCTTCCAGCTGGGCGATCTTAAGTATCCCTGACTGACTCAGCTTTACTCATTGCTGGAGGTGTCCCAGTAGTCTCCAGCCTTTGGGAGGTCCTACGGGGTTGTCTCATTTACCTATTAATACTTATCAGAACTCAGGTGGTCATTAGACTAAAGGCTAATTTAGACGTTAGACTAAAAAGGCTCTTTGCTCATTTCCTGGCACCTTTAGAATCACAGAACCATAATATCTGAGAGTTGTGAGAACATTTGCTATCTAATACAAACTGTATTCCAAGGAGTCCCTGACTAATGGCCCTGTTGGTGGAGTTGTGAGCTGATCCAACCATTTTGGAAAGCAATTTGAAACTATGCTCAAAGGGTTACAAAACTGTGCATACCCTTTAACTCAGCGATGATATTGCTGGTCTATATCCCAAAGAGATTAAAAACAAAAAAGCACCTGTACTTATATTTATATCAGCTTTTTGTAGTATCAAAGAGTTGGAAGTTGAGGGGATCTGGAAGAATTGGGAAATGGCAGAACAAGTGGTGATATTGTGCTATAAGAAATGAGGAAGGGGCAGCTAGATGGCGCAGTGGTTAGAGCACCAGCCCTGAAGTCAGGAGGACCTGAGTTCAAATGTGATCTCAGACACTTAACATTTCCTAGCTGTGTGACCCTGGGCAAGTCACTTAACCCCAATTGCCTCAGCAAAAAGCAAAAAAAAAGAAATGAGGAGCAGGATAATTTCAGAAAAACCTGGGAAGATTTACATGAACTGGTGCAAAGTGAAGTAAACATTGTACACAGTAACACCAACATTGTAATGAAGATCGACTGTGAAAGACAGCGCTTTTTTAAAAAAAAATTTTTTAATTAAAGCTTTTTATTTATGGAACATATGAGTGATTTTTCTACATTGATCTTTGCAAAAAAAAATTTTTTTGTTGCAAATTTTTCCCTTCCTTCCCCCTATTCCCACCCCTAGATGACAGGTCATCTAATACATGTTAAATATGTTAAATTGTATGACAAATCCAATATATGTGTGCATATCTATACAGTTATCTTACTGCACAAGAAAAATCAGATCTAGAAAGAGAGAAAAAAAAACTATGTAAGAAGGAAAACAAAATGGAAGCAAATATTCACAGAAAGCATTAAAATGTTGTGGTCCACACTCAGTTCCCACAGGCCTCTCTCTGGATGTATATGACTATCTTCATCGCTTAGCATTCTCAAGATAATTACAAAAGACACTGAAAAATCTTATCTGTCTCCAAAGAAAGAATAGAGTTCAAATGCAGATTGAAGCATACTTAAAAAAAAAACTTTTTCTTGTTTTTTCTTGTTTATTTTTTAGTCTGTGTTTTCTTTCACAACATGGTTAATATGAAAATATGTTTTACATGATTGCACAGGCATCATCTATATCAATTTGCTTATTGTTTCAGGGAGAAGGGAGGGGAAAACAGAAAGGAAGGGAAGGAGAGAACTCAAAACTCAAAATTTTTTAAAAAATCAATATCAAAATTGTTTTTACATATAATTTGAACACATATTGTAAAATTTTTTAAGAAGAAAAGAAAGGAGTCCCCACGATCAGAGATCCCTTTCAAAACCACTTCGTTACTTTCTAATGTGGAGTTGTCTAGTCAGGTCCCTCTGGATGTCTCATCAGTAAATGAAGGAATTACACTAGATAATCTTTAAGCCTTTTTAGCCTCAAGTCTATAGGACTTTTGTACATCAGAATAATAATGTCTAACTTTTGTAGAGAATGTTGAAAACGTGCAAAGAACTTTACCAATATAATCTCATTTGATCATCACAACAAGAGCAATGGTAGCTAGCATTTATATAGCATTTGTTATATACCAAGTGGGACATATAGGGTGTTCTAGGAAGACCAACATCTCTGGTACGAGGGCTTGCCAAGCCTTTTTCAGGATTGCTCATCCCCCTTTGGCACCTACCTAGCACCCAACTCTCACCTGTGACTCCGAAAAGCTGCAGCATGTCCAGTGGCCACTTCCCAGTAAACTGTCTCGGCCGATGGGCTGACCCAGGTGGAGGCTTACTGGTTTCAAACCCATTACTGGGTAAAAGGATGTCCACCCTAAGCAGGTGAAGAACCCCCCCAGCAGAATGGGCAGAATTGGGACAGTTTGCTCCAGCAGCCGTGAGGTTCTTAACTGGGCTATGGACCCTTTAGAGCCTGATCAGACATCAAAGAAGTCGAGGTCACCTGCTACATCCAGGGCCATCTTTGATCCTGCTGCCGGACTTCAATGACTGTGGAAGAGAGAACGAGACTGATGACGTTATGAAAGTCTGCCTCCCTTAAATCCAGTTCCCCCCCAAGGCAAGACATCCCGCCATGATCTCATTGATGCCTTTCAAAAACAAAAAGTGATATATCAAGCACTTTATAATTATTGTCTCATTTTATCCTTCCAACAAGCCAGGGAAGTAGGTGCTATTATTATCCACATTTTACAGTTGAGGAAACTAAGGCAAACAGAAGTTGTGACTTTCCCAGAGTCATGTAGCTAAATGTGGTGTTGGAAGTCATGTTTGAACTCAGATCTTGCTGTCTCCAATCTGTCTCTCTCTCCATTGACCACCCAGCATTCTATCTGACTTATTGAACCATTGTTTGTATTCCTAATTGTACTTTGCTTACCCCAGAGTAACCGAAGTTTAGGACAGTGATATTTCTGCTTCTCAGTGAGAATTATAACTTGCCGTCCCGGCTTGTACAAGTAGCATGAAGGAAGCCCTATGTAAGTGCTGTAAAATGCCCCCTTGGACCTCCTGGGAATGGGGGAGGTGCTGGGCAGGTAGGTAGAGAAGCCCACCTGCTGTATATCGGCTTTTTATTTTTGCTTCTAGGCTGATGAAAGATATTTAACTGTTGGTATATGGGCGAAAGCCTCAATTATTCTTCTCTAATGAGTTATCTGAAGGACTGCTGATTAGGTAGAGCTGTCAGTCATCACACAGGTGCTGTGGACATGCTCAGAGTGCAGGTTCCACCGTATACAAAGATCAGAGAGTCCAGAACATCACTGTCCCGAGTGTGGATGGGTACACAAGCGACATGGCAATAATGGAATCTTACAGGAAGCAGGAGAGGCCGTAAAGGAAGCAAAACCCAGAAGGGGCAGATAAGGATGTCTGCCTCAGGAAGGTCAAGGAACTGGCTGAAGCCAGAGTTTCCTGTCCCCGGCCTTGGGCAGGTGGTGTGACCCCGCTTCCTGCACCAATGTCTGCAAGTTCAAGATAGAGACTGGGGCAGCGATGGGGAAAGCTGAGCCAGAATTGCTCTCCTCACACTATTTGTGTCTCTGGCTTGAGCCTCAAAGACTCCAGCATCCTGCACGGAGGAACAGAGAGCAGGGAGTGGGGGTGGCTTGGGAATATGTGAGGCCCATGGAGGAAGAAGTGTTTTCTCCATCTGTAAGAGTTCTTTCTCTACTGGATCGCTCAAATCCTGGGTATCATCCAGGGCTCTGCTAGTGCAAGAATGAAGGTGAATGTCTACATTACAATGTAGGGGGGATCCTGTGACCCCAAGTTTCTCACAATGGTGGACCTGGAGTCCCTGCCCCTAGAGTAATGTGCTCAGAAGGCCAAGCTCAAATGTAAAGGGAAATATCCCAGAAGACACCTAAGAAATTTGGCTTCTCTTCTCACTTCCTTCTAAGTCTCTTTATTAGTTGTCACTGATCTTACCTGGAAAGTGGGATTAGACACCATTAAAGATCCCCATTATCCCATAGTGCTTCCCAGCATCTGGAGGGATGTTACATTTTCTAGAAATTCTAAAATACCAGCCCTGAAGCCAGGAGGACCTGAGTTCAAATCTGGCCTCAGACACTTAACATTCCCTAGCTGTGTGACCCTAGGCTAGTCACTTAACCCCAATTGCCTCAGCAAAAAAAAATCCTAAAATAAAGATTTGTTTGATTTTTCCTTATTTAAGCACTGACTCGTGCCATAGACTGGTGCTTCCAATCCGTAGTGTAGTGGAAGGCACAGGTTCACAAAGGTTGGCCGTGGTGTGAGAAAGCTCCCACCTTGGAGGCACATTTACTTCAGTTCCTCACCCACAAACCAGAGGCCAATTGATGTTTATATAGAGCACTATATGACTAACAAAGCATGTTAATAAGAGATGGCATTCATACAACTTCTATTATGGACCAGGCACTGTGCGACTGCTTAACAAATAGTATGTCATTTGACCTCACAACAACCTGAGGAGGTAAGTGCTATTATTATCTCCACTTTACAGATGAGGAAACTGAGGCAGACCAGGTAAGTGACTTGTCCACGGTCACAGCTAGCAAGAGTCTTGAGGCAGAATTTGAACTCACATCTTCCTGCTGCCAAGTCCCAAACTCATTCTAACGTCCCCCCCTAACTACTGGTGCCTTCTCTCTGTAACCTTCTGGCATTCCCTGAGCACCAGGATCTGGAAGCTGCTAAAAATTGAGAAAGTTGAGTGTAATTTCAGTTGGGAAATGCTTCCCTTGAGCCCTCCTACAAGGATGGTAGATGAAGACCTGGGAAGGACCTTAGAGGCCATCCCTGCTCACCCCCTTCTTTCAAAGAGGAAGAAACCAGGGCACAGAGAGTTAAAGGCAGCAGTCAGAATTTGAAGCCAGGTCCTCTCACTCCCAATCTTTCCCATGCTGCTTGGAACTGGTGTCTTCCCTGGGGGTCTCCAATACAATTGAGTTTGCTCGATTGCCTAAGAGGGATTTGAGTCCAGTTTCCAGGTGGGGGGTGAGGGGTGAGTTTTAAAAATGTGCCCCACTTCTTTACCCCATTCCTGTCTCTTGAACTCAATCCGATCTTTATCTTTCAGTCCCCTTTTCTTCTCCGAAGATTGTTCATTCATTTCTTTAGTTGTGTCCAGTGCTCTGTGACCCCATTGGGGATTTTCTTGGCAGAGATGCTGGAATGGCTTACCATTTTCTTCTCCAGCTCATTTTACAAATAAGGAAACTGAAGCAAACAGTGTCCAAGGTAATAATAAGTGTCTGGGGCTGGATTTGAACTCAGGAAGCGAGGTTCTCCTGACTCCAGATCTGATTCCCTACCCACTGTACCATGTACGCGCTCCTCTCCAACATTCGAATGCACATGACACAGTGACATTCAGTTTCCCTGGCACCAAATCCCAGTGATTTCAGGGAGGCTATCTGAATTATTATTATTATCAGTGCTATATGAAGCCAAATGACTGCCGCTCTGGGTTCATCGGGGGAGTATGATGCTTATGCAAATACAGCTTGAGCCCCAATCATTGTCTACCAACAGTACTATAGGTCAAACATCAAGACTGTTAATTAGGACAAAATATCAAGGAAAAGAAAGACTTAGAATCATTCTCTCCCACCCCATCTCCCAACAAAAGGGGTCTCTTTCCCATAGGTTATCTTCCTAGTGGAGGAAGGAATATACATACCCTGAGCAGCTTAGACCTTGGAGCTGTCCCTGAAGCTTCTCTTATTGCTTGACCTCCCAGCAGGCAGCTGTGCCTTACTCCCTCCATTCTGTTTCTTTAGCTGCTATTTTTCTCTGTCTTTGACAGTGTTGTTTGCTGCTTCTCTGGCAAGCTTCGGTTGCCATCTGCCAGAGTTGTCACCTGTTGGTGGGGTTTCTGCTTTCACAAAAGGAATATTATCGCTTTTCCCCAAGACTCCCCTAGGCAATGTGCCTGGGGACTAATCAACACATTTTTTTCCAGCATTTTATTAGTCCATTTTTTAAATCTGGCAAACAAGAGGGTCCCTATTGTCATGGCCAACAGGTTTGTCAGCTTGCTTCATGGACCCTTAACAGGGAGTCCCCCAGACACCTTGGAGAAGGGAGGGCAAATGAATTCCTCCCAGTTGCCCTTAGGAACCAGAGCCAGAACCCTATCAGTTACCCCAAAGCCTTTATAAGCTGTGAGGAAGAAGTTAGCAATGTTGGAAGAGACAGAGGAGAGCTGTTAACTCCCCAAATTTCCATTTTCTTTAGATGTAAATGGTGAAAAGTGATCAAAGCTTGGTAAAGTGTGGGCCAGTTTAGTTCCTCTGATGGCCACAGCTGCCTAATCCTTTAAGGACAGCCATCCTTCCCTTTCCATGGCCATTTCCCACTCAGTGGACTTATTCCCAACAAAAAGTGGAAATGTCCATTTTCTAATATTTTGAGCTAGAAGTCAAACAACTTTGGCTCAGACTCTCAGAACCTCTCACCTGGACTATTGCAACAATCTTCCTAAGTTTTCTTTTCATTGATATCTTTTGTTTCCACATCATTTTCATTTCCAAACGTAGTCCTTTGTCCTCCATTATTGTGCAACCATCTCTGGTAACAAAGAACAAAAAAGAAAGAAAAAAAACAAACCAGTTCAGCAAAACCCATAGTCCCATCAGTTCAATCTGACAGTGTATCCAGTGGTCAGCATACCAGGTCCTTCATCTCTGAAAGGAAAGGAGACAGGTGCATTTTCTTGCCTTTTCTTTGGGTCAAGCTTGGGTGTCCCCAAGTGCGTGGTGCTCAGCTGAGATTTGGGATTGTTTTGTGTTTAATGTTTACATTCTGCAGTCATGATGCATATTGTTTTCCTGGTTCTGCTCACTTAACTCTGCATCTTTTCAAGTAAGTCTCTATGTTTCTCTAGAGTCCTCATATTTGTTTCCTTCAGTGTGACCTATTCCATCCCATTGCCAAATTTGTGTTGCAATTCTCCAGTTGATGGGCTTCTACTTTGCATCTGATTCTTTGCTATCCCCAAAAGTTCTGCTGTGAAAATTTAAGCATATATTAGACCTTTCTATCTTTAACCCCTTTGGAGAAATATATTTATCAGTGGGATTTTTGAGTCAAAGGATGTAGACTTTTGTCACTTTGGGGGAATAATTCCAAATTATTTTTCAGAATAGTTAGCGCAACCCACAGCTCCACCAACAGGGTATTAGTGTTTCATCAACCTCTGCAACACTATTTTTATCTTTGCTCTCTTTACCAATTGCAATAATTTTGTTTTGTTTTAAAATCTGGTTTGTTTATATTCAATCCATCCTACAGACATTGAAATGGATATTGCTAAATCATATAACTATTCCCTTGTTGAACTCCAGAGGCTACCAGTTACCTCCAGGAGAAATTTAAACTCCTTCACAGTCTGCCTCCAAACTAAGTTCCCAGACTTAAATTTTCACTTTACTCTCCCTCACAGACTATGTGTTTCAGCCAAACTGGACTGCTTGCTGTTCCTTTAAAATGGCCTTCCATTCCCACACAGGCCATCCTCTCTGCATAGAATACTCTCCTTTCTAGCTGCTTGGAACCTCTGACCCCCTTCAAGGTTTAGCTTAAGTTCCATTCCCAGAGAAGACCTTTCCCAATTTCCCTAGGTGGTGCCTTGTTGTAGCCAGCACAACAAATGAGCTAGTGACCCTTGAAAATAAGGAGACGGGGTTGCTGATAATTCAACAGAGCCGATTAATGAGAGAAATCACGTTGCTCATATTTCTTAAAACGGTATGTTCCTATGAAAAACATTATTCTCTAACCAACCCTGGTTTCTAAGATCTAACTCTCTGAAGCACGTTGTTAGTTTCTAGGGATTTAATCTTATATAAAGTTCACAATGCCCCAGTAATTGTTGCAGAACTTTGTTTTCTCATGATTTCAAACTTAAATGCATTCTTGATTAATTTTAGGAGTA
Source organism: Myrmecobius fasciatus (assembly GCA_023553655.1). Taxonomy (NCBI): domain Eukaryota; kingdom Metazoa; phylum Chordata; class Mammalia; order Dasyuromorphia; family Myrmecobiidae; genus Myrmecobius; species Myrmecobius fasciatus. The sequence goes on along the minus strand of JAJPUD010001675.1, from coordinate 277,327 downwards.
GGGGAAATTTCTAGCTTGCTGGGAGTTCTCTACAGGGTCTTCCATAGGTAATATATGTGTATGCACATTTTTCATGTATATATTTATATGCATGTAGACATATATTATTTATATCTATCTTCAGCACTTAGCATAGTGCTTGGCACACAGCAGGTGCTTAATAAATGTTTATTGATTGATTGCTTGGTTAATCATTCCTCTTCATCTTGGAGCCCTAGAGTGATGGGGAACTCATCACCAACTAAAATAGTTGGATCCACTCTTGGAGCACTCTAATTGTTTTTCTCCACAAAGAACTGTGTACTGACCCTACAACTTATGGAATCATTATGGAAAGGAAACAGAGAGAGGTATGAAATGATTTGTTCAAAGTCATCCTTTTAGTAACTGACAGAGCCAATAGAGCCATAGGCTTAATGTCAAAAAAGATCTAAATTTGAATTTTTCCATAGGTACTTACCAGTAAAGACTCTGGGCCGAAGATTCCTAATAGGTAAGGTGGGGACAATAATATTAAGCCCAGATTCAAGGTTGTTGTCGGGATCCAATGGGATTATGTTTGGAAAGTGCTTTGCAGACTTTAAAGAGACCATAAATGCAAGTTATTGTTATCATCAGTAATAATTTTATCATCATAAATGACAAATGTAAGGGGCTATAATTAACAACAATGCTAGAAATTATATAATAAATATATAATTCTAGATAATAAATATTTATATCTGTGTATTTATTAGATAAATTTATATTTATATTTAAATATAAGCTATTGTTATTTATATATTATTGAATTAATTAAATATTAAATATTGTATTTATTTTAGTATATATGTTTATAAATATAAACATTGGATTTTAAATGTAAATGTGAAACCTGATAAATATAATATTAATAATTTTATAGTTATTAATAATAGCTTACATTTTATAGCACTTTAATAACAATAACAATAATAAAGCCAGGGCTCTAGGTGGGGCTAGAGCTGAGTTAGCAGCTATTTCTGGTTGCCTGAAAGCTGATGGTCGATGAAGAGCATTATGGATCAGGCAGCCATGATTGGAAGCCTGCAGACAGAGGAGACATCTGGTTCATCAGGGCAAACTGTGCTGTCTCTCTGCTCATGGCAGTGTTAGCCAGGAAGCAGAAGCTGCAACACGCCTTAATTGGGAGGAGGGTGGGGGTGGTTAGGGGTACAGAGAGGCTTTCTTCTGGTCTGCCTCCAGCCCCCTCTTTAGACCATATTGATATTTCCTTATCATTTTCTTCTATGAAAGCTAACTGTAATTGACATTGAAATTAGAATTTTTTCCCTCTTCCCTTCCTTCCTCCCTCCTCTCTTTTCTTCTTTCCTTCCTTGTTTGTTTCTTCCTTCCTTCCTTTTTTCCTTTCTCCTTCCCTTCCTCCCTCCTTCTCTCCTTTACTCCTTCCTTTCTTTCTTTCTTTCTTTCTTTCTTTCTTTCTTTCTTTCTTTCTTTCTTTCTTTCTTTCTTTCTTTCTTTCTTTCTTTCTTTCTCTCTCTCTCTCTCTTTCTTTCTTTCTTTCTCTGTTTTTCTTTCTTTTTTTCTTTCTTTTTCTTTCTTTCTTTCTTTCTTTCTTTCTTTCTTTCTTTCTTTCTTTCTTTCTTTCTTTCTTTCTTTCTTTCTTTCTTTCTTCCTCTTTCTTTCTTCCTCTCTTTCTGTTTTTATCTTTCTTTTTCTCTTTCTATTTTTCTTTCTCTCTGTTTTTTCTTTCTCTTTCTGTTTTTTCTTTCTTTCTTTTCCTTCCTTCTCTCTCTCTCTCTGTATCTCTCTGTTTTTTCTCTCTCTGTCTCGCTGTCTCTGTCTCTCTGTCTCTCTCTCTGTCTCTCTGTCTCTGTCTCTCTGCGTTTTCCTCTCTCAATGTGTAGGAGGAACTGCAAGAGATAGATTCATTGATGGCAAAGAGAGACACCAGTCAGTTTGTCCCCCTTCAGTTCAGGACATTTTGTAGCTCTTCTGTAGAGAAGAGCTGCCTTGGGCTCGGTGAGTTGCCAATAGTTTGGCACAGACGTTTGCTTGTTGGATTTCTAGGACGATGATTTAGAGCTGGAAGGGATCTCCGTTGCCTGATGGGGTCTGGGAGAAGAAAGACGGGCACAGACATTGAATGATAGGGATGCGATTTGAATCGAGGTCTTCTGATGCTAAGCCTTTCTGTCCCCCTGGGACTAAGCCAGGTTGTTCTCCCCTGGCAGTGTGTTCTCCCCTGGCCATTTGTTCTCTTGGGTCAGATCTTCCCCCTCCCCATTCCGCCCCAGGTAAGGACCATCAATGGACACAGTGGACACAGGGCTGGCTTTTGAGGCTGGCTCAGTGAACAGCCCAGGAGGACAATTGACCTCCTGGGCTCAGGGAAGAATAGCCCTCAACAGTTCAGTCGGAAATCCTTTACCAGACAGGAGATGCGGGCGGCTCTGCTCATCAAAGCCAGAGGCCCTTCTGTGACCCAGCTCGGCCTGCTGGGCCATGGGTACACTACCAAGGCCGGTGTCACCAGCCTGGATAATAAGGGACACGGGACCCTCCTTTCCGGGGAAGTTTTCATAGTCATTAAAGGGCAGTGAAAGCCCCAGCTTTCTGGAGTAGGAGGGCTTTGCTGGAGGGAAGCTAGCTCATTACAGGGTTGAAGGATTCAAGTGAGGCTCCTTTGGAAGCAGGTGTCCAAGCCCCAGGAGGGAGATGTGGGCTAGGTGAGTCACCCCCGATCCGATGACCTGGATTCAAAGCCCACACATGACCTTAGGCAAACCCTACATATGCCCTGGCTGACTTTGGGCAGGTAACTTAAGCTCCACCCCCCCAAGTTTCCCCATCTATAAAAATTAGAGGGCTGGACAAAATGGCTTCTTGGTGGTGGGGGGCTTAAGCTTGCCCCCTTCTTCGGTCTCCTTTTCCTCTCTTGTAAACTGAGAAGTAGGGGCTTGTCCTTGGTGCCCTCTGAGGCTCCCTTCCAGCTTTTAGTCCTGTGAAGGCATTCTTCCTCATGAGCCTCTGAGTGCTGAGCTCCATGCGCCCCAACTCGTGAATCCCCCAGAAGGGGAGCAACGATCCCCTTCTGTTCCCAGGGCTGTTTGAGCTTCCCACTTCCTCCCTAATCCGCCTTGTGGTCCGGGGTACAGGGAACCTTGGCATTTCACTGCAAGGAACAAGTAGGAGCATTTATTAAGCGCCTACTGTATGCCAAGTACTGTGCTATCAAAGGGACTAAAAGAGACAAAAAACAGCAGCGTGGGAGCCAATACTGAAATGGGACCGTCCTCCCGAGCTGGATGCAGGAACAACTGGGGATTATTGACAGCCCTGGGAATTCATCTGGTCGGGCCACTTACTTAAAGTGATTTGGCCAAAGTTTCTATTTGTAGAGGCAAGATTTGAACCCAGATCTGCTTCTCCTGATAAGATGTGAGAGAGCCTGAATGGACAAGCCAACCTTGGGCAAAAATGCCACACTGATCCCCATTGGCAGAGTGGAGTTCCCTGCACTAATACAAATCACACAGCCAGGACTTTGAAAAATTGTGAGCTTGTCTTGTGCCCTCCGCTTGATCTGATGGCAGGGTGAGGTGATGATGGACACTCCTGCCTGCACAGATCAGAAGTCCCCTGTGGTGGCCATGGAACAAAACAATTGGCCTAGCATCCACCCAGTGGCTAATGCCGGGAACTTATTCTGAGGGTCCTAAAGAGGGCTCTCACTGTTCCAGAAGGAGGGCTGACAGCTTTAGATTTAGGTGTGTCAGGTAGAGCACCGGCCCTCGGATTAGGGGATGTCTCTTGGACACCTACTGCCTTGTGAAAATCAGTTAGCCTCCCCACAGCCTCATGTTCCCCATCCAAAACTGAGGGGGCTCCCTAGAGTCTGGGAGATCCAGATGTGTGACCCCAGATCACCATCAGTTAAGAAGAATGGTTAATATGGAAGTTTGCGCAGTGATTTACCCGTATTTAATCCACAAAACTCGGTGAAGTAGGAGCTATGAGCATCTGTCTCTATAGCTGATACCCAAGGGGACAAGGCAGGGAGTTGGAGAATCTAATTGATTGACTCACATGATGTGGCAACTGGCCTGTTACTTTACAGAGAAACCCTTAAGATTGCAGGAGACCTTGACAATCAGCTAGGCCAGTCCTTCAATTTTCTGGATGAGGAAGCAGGACTGGAGAGGACTCGGCCTTCCTTAGGCTGGTGGCAGAGCTCCTGACCTTCAGGCCAGTGCACTTTCCAGTATATCACAGTTGTGTCTCTCTGTCTGCCTGCCTGTCTGCCTCTCTCTCTGTCTGCCTGCCTGTCTGTCTATCTATCTATCTATCTATCTATCTATCTATCTATCTATCTATCT
>JAJPUD010001675.1:239863-269610 GCA_023553655.1 Myrmecobius fasciatus | reverse complement strand
AGTGTTTGTCCAAGGTCACCCCCAAAGCAAGCAGCAGAGTGATGATCCGACCAGAACTTCTGACTTGAGAGTCAGGCCTTTCCACCGAGAATTAGTTGGCAAACGGCTCTGTGGCAATACTCTGTCCACCAAAAGTAAAAAAAAAAAAAAAAAAAAAAAAAGAAAAGAAAGAAAGGAAAGGAAAAGGGAGCAATGATATTTCTTTCACCAGTGACATTCAATTCGATGTGTATTTATTAAGCATCTACTAGATGTTACACACAAGAGACATAAAGAAAAAACCACCCGCTGCCTGGAAGATGTTCTTGGGAGACTCCTCTGGCTGGTTCCAGGCCATGTTGATTATCTGTGATCATGGAAAATAGATTGGAGGAGACATTAGACATCACCTCGTCCAGCCCCGTAGAATGAGAAGAGCACCAGTATTGGTCATGAAGCACAGATTCCAATTTCGACTCCAGTTATCATTAATTGTGCTGTTACGGGAGAGTCACTCACCTCAAAGGACCTCAGGTTCTTTTAAAAATGAGGGTGTTGGGGCAGCTAGGTGGCGCAGTGGATAGAGCACCAGCCCTGAAGTCAGGAGGACCTGATTTCAAATCTGGTCGCAGACACTTAACATTCCCTAGCTGTGTGACCCTGGGCAAGTCACTTAACCCCAATTGCCTCAGCAAAAAGCAAAAAAAAAAATGAGGGTGTTGAACTTGGTCGGTCAACCAACCAACATTTATTAAGTATCTACTGTATGCTAGGCATTGGAGATACAAAGGCAAAACCTGAAACAATTCTTACTCTCACCAAGTTTACAGTGGAGCTAGAGAAAATAACATACAGGTAGAAAAAGAGAGCTTGTAAGAAGGAAATGGACATGGAAGGCATTGGGATGGCCTTGGGGGTCTCTTCCCATCCAAAATCTATGATTTTATTGTAAGGGAGGGTGTCCCTTCAAAGCTCAATGAAATTTAATCAGGCAAAAGGCTGTGATGAAGTTTTAAATGTGCAAACAGGATGGTTTATATTCTGTGAATTCATTATAAGGTGTGAACCTCTTTGGGTAAAAAAAGAAAGCAATGTGATTAACTGAGAAGATCAGCCAGAACTCTTTATTCTGTGTAAAAAACAGTGGCTAGTCAAGGGGGGAACAAGGCTAGTAGTGAAAGACCTCCAGCTTAGGAAGTGGAGAACCAAGCCCCTCAGAAGGAACTGCTTGTGGAGGGAGCAGAGAGAGAAAACTCTTTACAATGCTCTGCCATTGACATGTTATAGAGAGACTATGAGCTAAAAGAAGATGAAGATGCTCAAAGGTGGAGTATTTCAGATGTGGAAGGAGAGCCACCTAAGGGAGAGGGCAGGTTCCTGGCACTGGAGAGAAGAGCTGGTTACAGAAGCATCGACTTGCCTGAGGCCCAGAAGAGAAATCATGAGGACTCTACAAAGGGAGAAATGGACTTCCAGGATCCAGGAGTTGTTAGTTATCCTTGGCTTTTGTGGGGGGGGCCACTGCTTTAAATTTGTGCCTTCACTCTCCCTAGAAATTCTGTATATTTATGGGAGAGTGTACCCCAGATTTTTGTTTTGGAGGGGAGAAATGTTTTTGTACCAAAATGTTCTTTCTTTACAGCCTTAGTAAATACCTTTGCTGAAAAGAAAAGAAAAAACTACTTAAATGTTGTTCTCTATTGATGAGATACACCGGTGGGGGCTCATAGAGCGCTAGAAACTCAGCCTCTCAGAGTTAACCCTAGATCCTGAAGGAAAAAAGCCATCACCCTCTGAGCACTTCCCCCAAACAAGTGCTGAGTTGGAGAGTTGCCACTACTGTCCTTCATCTCACAGAGAAGATGCTCAAGGTCACACCATAATTCAAACCCAGGTCCTCTGATCCAGGACTTTTGCTACAGAACACGTCTCACTTCATTGCCAGAGACATCAAGAGACTTAGATATATTTTGTATATGTGAACAGCTTTTGGGGGCTGGCCAAGGTCTGGAGTGGCCAGTCTGCCTGGGAACGAGCATCAAGGCCTTTCTTGATGTTGGGGCAAGGAGAGAGAGGCGCACTGCAGGCACAGCTGGCCGGCTCTTAGAGCCTGGACATTTACCACTGAGGCGGATGCATCCTACCGAGTGCCACCCGGTGGGAGCTCAGAGCAGGGAGGAAGCTTGGGGGGCAGGCTCTCTACTTTACTGTCAGATTGGTCAGGAGCTTCCTAGTGCACATCAGAGAGCCAAACAAGCCTTTCCCAGCCCCTGTCTCCTCTTAGCACAAGATGGGATTTTGGCTCCCAGACCAATCATAGGCACAGAAATAGAGACAAAAACAGATAGAGAAAAGAGAGATAGAGAGACAGAGACAGAAGACAGAAAGAGAAAAGAAAGAAAAAGAGGGAGGAAGAGACAGAGGAGGGAACTAGAGAAACAGGGACAAAGACAGAGACAGGAGAGAGAAACAGGAGACAAGACAGAAATCTATAGACGAGAGAGAGAAAAAAGAGACAAGAGAGAGGAGGAGAAAGAGAGAGGGAGAGAGACAGAGGGGGGAGGAAAGAAGGGAGAGAGACAGAGACAGAGAGACAGAAAGAGAAAAGAAAGAAAAAGAGGGAGGAAGAGACAGAGGGGGGAACTAGAGAAACAGGGACAAAGACAGAGACAGGAGAGAGAAACAGGAGACAAGACAGAAATCTAAAGACGAGAGAGAAAAAAGAGACAAGAGAGAGGAGGAGAGAGAGATAGAGGGAGAGAGACAGAGGGGGGAGGGAAGAAGGGAGAGAGACAGAGACAGAGAGAGACAGAAACAGAGACAGAGAGACAGAAAGAGAAAAGAGGGAGGGAGAAACAAGGGAAGAGAGATAGAGGGAGGGGAAGGAGAGAGAGAAACAGAGAGAAGGAGAGAGAGAGACTGTGTGTGTGTGTGTGTGTGTGTGTGTGAGAAAGTCAGACACAGAGACTGACAGAGAGAGAGAGAGAGCGAGCACATCTATGATTTATTAGTAATGAACTATTGAATATGGAATTTCTTTGTGCCTCCCACTTAGCTAATTAGTTCCATTTCTTAATGGCCTGTGTTCTTTATTCAGTGACTGCAGAGACAGAACTGTGACTCACTGGAGCCAAGATCTGATAGTGACCTATATGCAGGGCTTAAGGGAGCCCGGGAGGGGAAAACAGGAGTCCTGAGCTCCATCTCCATCCTTTTGCTGCTGGACTTGGAGTCCACAAAGATGTATTTGAACCCCCTACAAGCAGATGAACCCCCAAACCCTGGTAGATTTAAAGAAGTAGCAGCACTGGGGCATCTTCCCAGGGCCTCCTGAGGATCAGAAGTGTATATGGGGGGATGTGACAATTAGGGTCTCTGACGGACTGCCTTGTGGGTTGGAATTCTGCCTGACTGGGGTCTGGGGGGTCTGGGGGACCCAGGAGTAATGAGTGAAAGTTACAGGACACAAGGAGAGTTGTCCAGCAGCAGAGGGGGCTGCTCACTGGGGGTGGGGGAAGCTTGCTCCTGTGTCCCCCTCATTTCAAGCAAAGTCTGAACACCCCTTTAGGAGACTCTTATTCCTATCTGTGTTGGAGCAGGCAGCTCTGAGGTACCTTCCAACTCCGATTCTGGGATCAGAGGAGATAAAGTGTGTCAAGCAGTTGCAGAATAAAGCATCATATAAATGGAAGTTACTATTATTATTCTAATGATCTCATTCTTCCCTTTTTCAAAGGGGTCACATAGAAATGGTCCTGGGACAAGTCACCTTTCTGTGTTATTTCTTACTATTTCATGGTCTCTAACAGGAGGTTCTTAATCTGGGGTCAGTGAACTTGTTTTAAAAATATCTCAATGATTGTTTTTCAATATAACGGGGCTCCTTTGTAACCCCGTGTCTTTAAAATTGGGATTCTGAGAAGGGGTTCCTAGATTTTACCAGAGCTGATCTCAATAAGAACAAAGGAAGACATGGAAGTCCCCTTTCCTTTCTCAGAGTAGCCGATTATACTGTCCAAGGGTTTTGGATGAGCCTGAAAACTGCTCCATGGACAGATAAATAATGCAAGACTGCCCAGCCCCAGGCTCTGCCCCCTCCCACCCATCTCTCTCACACTGCCAAAGCTCTCCTCCTAAAGTAGGGCCCTGTCCTGTAACCCCGAGTGCTCTAGAACCACCAATGGCCCCCAATTAGTCACCACATACGGGCCAGACTCGGTTGTTTAGCTTCTCTCAGAGCTCCCAGCGTCTGGCTCACAAGATCCTAGCTCGGGAGCTGGAAGGGTCCTTGGGGACCATGGAGAAGAGAGGGGCAGAGTCACAAAGCTAGCAAGTTTTTTTTGAGGTGGGATTCGAGCTTGGGCATTCTTGTATTCATTTAGTATAGATGTGTATGTGTCTATGTCGTCTCCCTCAGATACAATGGAAGCTCCTCCAGGACAAGAACACAGCAGGCACTTAATAAATGCTTGTTGGCTGATTGATTGAACCTTCATAATTTTCCTAGCTGAATACAAGCTCTCCTTCCTCTGATCTCCCAGATAAAGGGAAGGAACTGCATCGCAGTGGAAACATCCCTGACTTCTGAGGCACAGCTCTGCCAGTTTGCTATGTGACCGTAGGCAAGTCATTTATCTCTATGCTATTTCCTCATCTGTAAAAGAGGTTGGTTGGGGGAGGGGAGAGAGAGAGACAGAGAGATAGACAGAGATAGAGAGAGACCCACAGAGAGAGAGAGACAAAGAGACAAGAAAGAGATTGACAGATGGGGACAAAGGGAGAGACAATAGACACAGACAGACAGACAGAAAATTTGTAACTCAAAATTAAAAAAAGGAAGCTAAAACAATATCAATAATAATAACTTTACTACCACCTGCCTCACATAGCTGATGTATCAAATAAAATAATCCAAACAAAGGGCTTTGTAAATCATTATAAGAATATAAGCTCTTGTATCTTTCACACACTTGCCAGCTTCTTAATTTATTTTATGACTCTTAATGAAAGGCAGCTAAGTGGCAAAGTGAAAGAGTGCCAGGCCAAGAGTCAGGAAGACTCAATCTTCCTGAGTTCAAATTTGGCTGCAGACATTAACTAGCTGTGTGACCCTGGGCAAGCCACTGAACCCTGTTTGTCTCAGTTTCCTCATCTGTACGATGAGCTGGAGGAGGAAATGGCAAAATACCCAGTATCCTTGCCAAAAAAAAAATCCCAAATGAGATCACAAAGAGTCAAACACAACCGAACGATAAAAACTCTTCACGTACATTTTATCTCCTCTTCAAACTTCTTTTGGGCAGGAGCCATGTTCTGTTTATCTTTGTGTCTCTCCACAGCGCCCTGCATGTAGTAGGTGTTTGATAGATGATTGTTGGTTGAGTGACTGGGGACATCTTAGCCTGGGATGTTCTGCCAGGCTCGTCTGCCCGGTTAGCTTCCTGAGATGGATGGCACCTGGTGGAGGGACGGCTCACGTGCCAAGGGTGAGTCAGAAGCTGAGCTGGTGCAGAAATGAGAGATGGGATGCCACGACAATACTGGTGTCTCTACCACGTTAATTCTAAACAGATCAAACATTATCAGGGCTTCCAGGACAAACTGGCTTTTATGTTCAAAGTTACCACAAAGGCAGCAAAGAGACTCTTCCAGACCGTAACCCACTCCTGTCTAATGAGTGCTAACTGGGTCCCCAGGAAACAGCGGGGAGCTAGAGTGACTGTGAGCAGACATTGATACCTGGATCTCACGATCCAGCCTGAGCTTGGAAGGCTGCATGGGCAGTGGGCTGGGAGAACTGATGCTGAGCCCAAAGGCAGATCTAGGAGAAGAGAAAAATGTGGTTTGCAATACATTTGTCTTTTTCTTTGCATTTATTACACTTTTACCAAACCTGATTAAACTGTTGTCTAACCATGACTTTCACTTTGAGTGGAGGTAACTGAAATACATTTTAGCCCAGGCAGCCAAGTAGGTGGGAGCCAAGCCAGAGACTGAGCGACACAGACAGTCCTAGACGAGAATCCAGGAGGGTCGTGGGGTGGGGGAGAAGGATTTCAGTTATTGCCAACCATATGTCCCCGGGATCCTGACTATTTAAGGCATCGAGCAGGGCCACGTGTACAAAGGAGGGAGCGCTGGGAAAAAGGAATTACAGAAGGCTTCCATTGTGCCGGTAACTTTGGAAACTGGGTACATCCACGCAGAGCTCTTAGCTATGTTACTATGAGATTTGTGCCAACGAGAAAGTGGTTTGTTGCACGGAGATTGACATTTCTGAAGGACATGACAGGAACACCTCCACTGGGACATCCTTGTCCCAGCCTGGTTTCCAGGATCATTATCTACCTCTTACTCTCAGTCTGTGCTCAGACACACTGCTGTAGCCATCCCCCCTCCCCCACTGCAACTCATCCCAAACCGCGACACAGCTGGCATCCCCGGGTAGAATGTGGGTGCCAGGGAGGAAAGGACAGTTTCATTTGTAGTTTTATAGCCTCATTTATAGATTTCTATCCTTTTACCTAGCACGATCCCTGGCACATAGTAGGCCAGCACTAAATACTTTTTTGAATCATTGCCACAAAATTATGGCATAACAATAAGAAGGAGACCAATGAGTAACCCATACAAAATGACAGGTGTAGACTGAGCCCTACTTGAGTAAGACATTCTGAAAGGGTGGGAGAAGCTTTGGTGGAGAGGAAGAGATTTGGGGTGTTTATGGGAAGAGAGAGAATGCTTAGCGAACTGGGAGAAAGGGTAAAGTCTAAGGTCCCCTCAATTCTGATAATTGACGGAAAATAGAACAACTTGCTATTACTTATCCGAGAATTCAGGTAAAAGGAGATGAGATGCCAGGTAGTCTGGTCTGTGTGACTCAGGGGCTGTTAGAGGGGCCAAGAGCTCAACACCCCAGGGGCTCCTGAGAGCCATGGACTTGGCTAAGTACTTTTGGGTGAATGACCCTGGGAGAAAGATGACTAGCCCTTGCTAAGAAATCGGTGAGAAGGAGCCAGAAAATCTTGAAAACTGTCTGGGGGTGGGGATGTCGAGAGATGCTTTTTGTCTGTGATATGAAATAAAAGAAATGGTTCCAAACGGATTTCAGAGAGTGAGCATATCTTATGAAAAAAGAGGAGGAAATGGGGAGCTTATAACCCCTGAGTTCTGGAGGCTTTTCTTAGCTACTCTGGATTGGAGAAGCTATGAAACATGGCCTTGGCAACACATGTTCTTCATACATGTGCCCATCACTTTAAAGAATTATTTTAATTTGTGGCATTATGGGCTTTGGGGTCAGAAATACCAAAGTCAGATTAGAAAAGCAGAGATGTAACTTTGGACTACCTGTTCTTCAACTTGGGCAAAGTAATTTTACCTCTTCAGGAAGTTCCTTTCTTCTTTCCTTTTTCCTCCCTCCCTCTCTTTCTTTCTTTCTTTCTTCCTTCCTTTCTTTTCTTTCCTCCCTCCCTCCCTCTCTTCCTCCCTCTCTTCCTTCCTCCCTCTCTTCCTTCCTTCCTTCCTTCCTTCCTTCCTTCCTTCCTTCCTTCCTTCCTTCCTTCCTTCCTTCCTTCCTTCCTTCCTTCCTTCCTTCCTTTCTTCCTTCCTTCCTTCCTTCCTTCCTATTCATTTTTAAAAGAAAATTAAGCCGAAAGATCTCTAAAGTCTCTTCTAGCTCTAAAATCAATGACCCCCTACAATTACTGCTTAGAAGGGGAATAGAAGAACATGAGACAAGAAGAGAGATTGTGTGATGTGGTAGATACCCAGGTGTGATTTATTCCTTCAATATTCATTAGCTGTGAGGTCCTGGTCAGGTGGTTCAATTTCTCTGGGCCTCATTTTCCTTATATGCAAAATGAGGAAGTTGGACTCAATGGTTTTAAAAATTCCTTCTGGTCCTATTTCTATGATCCTATGTTAAGACCTGAGTTCAGATTCTGCCTGTGGTTCATCTTGGCTGTGTGATCCTGGGTGTCATTTTGACCTTTTCTAAGGTGCTCTAGACAACTCTCTCAGACTCCAAGTTGTAGAGCAGGTGCTGACCTGAGTTGGTAGATGGAATGATTTCTACATATCATATACATTATAATATCACAGATCTGGACCATTCTTCCTTTCCTTCCCTCCACAAAAGTCTTAGGGCTGTAACCAGAGGCCATATTTATGTATTATCTTTTCAATATGTATGATTTTAGGAACACCTTTAGGTCAGATCTTCTTTAATGAAAATAGGAAGGACTTTCCATTTGTAAAATAGGCATTAGGATTCAAATCCTTCCAGACAAAAGCTCCAATTTAACAGGGGAAAATCATGTCTGAATCTACTTTATCACCACATCTTCAGAATATTCTACTAGAATGGATCTGCCCCCAGATTATTCTCTCTTCTTCATTCATCAAGTTTTTCAAAAATTTTCCTCTTTGAGGAAAGGGGAACAATAAGAAAATGTGCTGTTGTTGGATTTTTTTTAATTGAAGGGCAAAATGAATCTGACAAAAACATTTAATGAAAATCTGCTAAGTACTCAGCACCATGTAAAGCACGATGGACAGTAAAGAAGCAGCACAATTCCGCTTCTCCCCTTCCTTGGGGAGCTGAGAGTATAGTGGGGAGATGACAAGACCCGTGAACATGAAACTATAGTTATTTCATCAACCATTGTTTCTTTATGGACAGGACTTCATTATACAGAAGTCAGTCTATAATTAATCCATTAATTATATGTATAAAATCCAATAATGATCCATTATATGGGACAATCTGTAGAATTTTAGGAAAGGGGAAGATAATATGGAACATGGAGGTTTCAAGGGACAGGAACTTCTCAAGAATAAAATTTTGAAGGTACCAAAAGGAAAACAGTCAAGGGAAGAAAAGGAAGGATTGTGTTAATATCAGAAATCTAGAGCTGCTGGATTAATTTTCCATGTTTCACAGATGAGAAAATGAGGCCTCAAAAGGTAAAGATTTTAATCATATTCACACAAGTAGCAAGCATTAGAGGTGGGATTTCTCCTGATTCCAGAGCCAGGGTTCTGTCCCAGAGAGACTGATAAGGCTGCACAGGGAGCTCACTAGTGAACTTAGATTTAAAAGGCAGAAAGGGAATTGGCAAATGAGGACAAATGCAAAAATATGGCATAGGATGCCATGAGAATAGAGACAGTTAGTCAATTTTGAAATGAGCTAAATCTGGAAAAAATAAAAATATGATTTAAAAAAAAGTTGCTGGAGAAAAGAAGAGGATCAAAGAACAGCTACTTTGCAGATGGGAGAAAGCTACTTGATAATAGAAATGAAGTAAGATTTGAGCAACTCTATCCTCCCTAGGTTTTCTTTGCCAAGGACAATGGTGCTTAGACTAGAAAGAACAAAATAAAAACATCTCATTGAGAGTGGCTACCCAAGATTAATAGGGAGATACTAAGAGAGTACCTATTGGTCCTTGATGTGTTCATGAAATCAAATACAGATATTCTGCATCCTGGGGAGACTGAAAGAGAAGGCAGATGTGATTGTTGGACCTGGATTGTGGAAAATGAGAGAACTTTTGGAATAAGGAGAATTAGATGGGTTAGTTAATACTGAAAGAAATGTCTTTTTATTCATTCATTCAGTCATTCATTTATCTATCTATTTATTTATGTATTTATGTATTTATTTAATGTAACACAGTTATAGGCTGACTTGGAGAATAGTGTTCTCCCTGTCTTTCACTGCAAGTCTTTGAGGAAAGCCTGAGTGAGCCTCTGTTGGGGATGATGCAGGGGGATTTCTCTGAAGTTCTTTCTGACTCTGAAATCCTATGATTTGAGAGGAGGTCATGGAGGAGATGAACTTTGACATGGGCTGTTGAAGGATGGGAAGTAAAGGAGTAGCTGGAGAGGTAGTGTTGGTGAACACTAGAAGTAGGAATCGGTGTGAAAGTGAATTCACATATAGCACATATGTCTGTTGAGTTTTAGCTCCTTACTCTGAACTACAAAAGGGTTTCACTCATTCTCCCAGTCAGCCTCTGTTACCATCACATATGGGCTGAGATCCCTTAAGGCTGGAAATGACCTGAGAGCCAAATGGGAAGCAAGGACATCATGACTGAGAAGGCTGCTCTGCTAGCCAGGTCTGGATCTAAATAGGAGGGGAAAACCCTGCAAGTCATCTTAGCAGGAAACTCCCAGGGTTGGGAGAGGGAAAGGAAGGTGGAGGGTAGGTGGGACAGAGTTTGGAAGGAAGGGAGGGGAGAAGAGGAAGAAACATTCAGAGTTGTTAGGTTTGCTTTTTTAAACCATATTTTGATAATAACTATATCCTCAATGAATATCCTTTCTTTGCTTTGAATGTCCTCCAAGTGCCAAGTAAACCTCCTTTTAACTGTTAGATGGACCAGGAGAATCTCCTTTCATTCCAGTCTCAGACTTTAGCCACCAGGTCAGCTCAAGTCTATTTTTACTTTGTTCTCCTAGATGCTTCCAGGACTACAATGGATCACAATGCAAGCCTCTGAGTGACACAAAAGATGGACACAAGTCCTAAGCTAAGAAGCGTAGTACTTCAGTACCTCACACTTCACATGTACAAGGAAGCTTTCTTCCTAAAGTCCTCCTTATCCCTATCCCTCCCCTTTCAGCTACCTTCCCCACATCTTCTTCCTACACACTCATCTCCAAACCCCTATTCCATCAAAGGGCTTCTAAGCCCAGGCTTGTCTCTGTCCAGCATTTCAGTGCTGAAGGAAATATGTAGAATAAATGACCTCTGAGGTCCTTTCTTGCTCTGGTTCTACCATCCTGAACATTTCCTGGCTTCTGGAAGTGAACCCACCAGCCAGATGTCACACGTCAACAGCAATAACAATAGAACAACTATTTAAATTATCATCTTAAGACTTCCAAAGGGCTTTGCACTCATAATTTCCTTTGAGGCTCATAGCCACCCAATGTGGCATTATTACTCCATGTCATTTCCCTTATTTTACAGATGACAAAACTGAGGGCAGAAGTGTTAGTTGCCTTGCCTCCAGTCATATAGCTAATACCAGTTGTAAAATTTTAGCCCAGATTTCCTGGACTCTAAGTCCTATAACATGTTGGAGGGGAAGACTAAATATCTGCATCCTCCACCCCTCACACAGAAGTAGTCCTGGAGGTGAAGTGTGAGATACTGAAGTACCAGGCTTCTTAGCTTAGGACTGAAGATATAGTTGATTTTATTAGGCATGATTTTCCTGTGTTGTTGGACTGTGGTCTGAAGTAGGAGGAAGGATCTCCAGATTTTTGTGTCCTGAATGTTTTCAATCATCATCATCAACAAGCATTTATTAAGTACCTATTATGTACCAGGAACTGTCCTAAGTGCCCAAGGTACAAAGAAAGTTTTTTTTTTTTTTACTCCAACAGTTCCTGCTTTCAAGAAGCTCACATTTCAATGGGGGAGACAATATGCAAAAAAATACATATAAACAAGCTAAGTGATAGACAATCTTAGGGGAAAGGTACTAAGATTATGGAGCACCTTGAAAAGCTTCTTGAAGAAGATGGGATTTTAGTAGAACCTTGAAGGAAGGCCATAATGAGGACCAGAAGCCTTAGTCTGCTCAGCTAATTAAGACTTGAAGACAGTTTCAATGCCTTTTAAGGAAAACTAGTATAATCTACTGGGACAGGGACTTAGGATATTGCTCATTCTGATATTGGTGCAATGACTAGAGATGTAGAGAAAAACTTGCAGGCTATCAAAGGGACCCCAAGGAGGTCCCAGATAAGGGCTAAACAGGACTGACAGGCCGAGATGGCTTATAAGCCACATCATTGGCGAGAACAACCAAATCAAGGAGCTCTTGATCATTGCAACAGTCTTATTTTTTTTAATTTTATTTTTTTATTTTATTTGCATAACATATGTGTGGGTAATTCTTCAACAATAACCCTTACATAGCTTTCCGTTACAAATTTTTCCCCCAACTCCCCACCCCTCCCCTAGATGGCAGGATATCCACTACATGTTAATTATGTTAAAATATTGGCAAATCGAATATATGTATACATATTTCCAAACTTGTCACTGTTGTGCAAGAAAAATCTTGTCTACACAAATGATATATCAGATAAAGGAAACACAATGTAAGCAAACATCAATCAAGGAGTATGAGAATGTTATGTTGTGGTCCACATTTCACATCCCTCTCTCTGGGTGTATATGGCTTTCTTCAGTGAACAATTGGAGGTGGTTTGAAACATTTCATTGTTGAAGAGAGCCATGTCCATCAGAATTGATCGTCATATAGTACTGTTGTTGCCGTGTATAATGATCTCCTGGTTCTGCTCATTTCACTCAGCATCAGTTCATGTAAGTCTCTCCAGGCCTCTCTGAAATCATCTTGCTGGTCATTTCTTACAGAACAATAATATTCCATAATATTCATATACCATAATTTATTCAGCCATTCTCCAATTGAAGGGCATCTATTCAATTTCCAGTTTCTAGCCACTACAAAAAGGGCTGCCACAAACATTCTTGCACATGTGGGGCCTTTTCCTTCCTTTATGATTTCTTTGGGATATAAGCCCAATAGAAATGCTGCTGGGTCAAAGGGTATGCACAGTTTGATAACTTTTTGAGCATAGCTCCAAATTGTTCTCCAGAATGGCTGTATCCGTTCACAGCTCCACCAACAATGCATCAGTGTCCCAGCCCTCCCACAACCCCTCCAACATTCATCATTAACTTTTCCTGTCATTTTAGCCAATCTGACAGGTGTGAAGTGGTATCTCAGGGTTGTCTTGATTTGCATTTCTCTGATCAATAGTGATTTGGAGCACCTTTTCATATGACTATAAATAGTTTTAATTTCATCCTCTGAAAATTGTCTGTTCATATCCTTTGACCATTTATCGATTGGAGAATGGCTTGAATTTTTATAAATATGAGACAATTCTCTATATATTTTAGAGATGAGACCTTTATCAGAACCCTTAAATGTAAAGATGATTTCCCAATTTATTGCTTCCCTCCTAATCTTGTCTGCATTGATTTTGTTTGTACAAAAACTTTTTAACTTAATATAGTCAAAGTTATCTATCTGGTTTTCAATTAAGAGTTCCAGTTCTTCTTTGGACATAAATTTATTCCATCTCCATAGGTCTGAGAGGTAAACTATATTACATTCCTCTAATTTACTTATAGTATCACTCTTTATATCCAGATCATGAACCCATTTAGATCTTATCTTGGTATGTGGTGTTAGATGTGGGTCAAGCCCTAATTTCTTCCACACTAGTTTCCAGTTTTCCCAGCAGTTTTTGTCAAATAGTGAATACTTATCCCAAAAGCTGAGGTCTTTGGGTTTATCAAAAACCAAATTGCTATAGTTATTGCCTAGTTTGTCTTGTGATTCTATCCTATTCCACTGATCGACTACTCTATTTCTCAGCCAGTACCAAATGGTTTTGATGACCACTGCTTTATAATATAGTTTTAGATCTGGTACAGCAAGTCCACCATCGTCAGCCTTTTTTTTCATTAATCCCCTTGAAATTCTTGACCTTTTGTTTTTCCAAATGAACTTTGCTACTATTTTTTCTAGATCTGTAAGATAATTTCTTGGGAGTTTGATTGGTATGGCACTAAATAAGTAAATTAGTTTGGGTAGTATTGTCATTTTTATTATATTCGCTCGTCCTACCCATGAGCATTTTAAGTTTTTCCAATTGACTAGGTCTGATTTGATTTGTGTGGAAAGTGTTTTGTAGTTTAGTTCATATAGTTCCTGACTATCCCTTGGCAGATAAATTCCCAAATATTTTATACTATCAACAGTTATTTTGAATGGAATTTCTTTTTGTATCTCTTGCTGCTGAACTTTATTGGTAATATAGAAAAATGCTGATGATTTATGTGGATTTGTTTTGTATCCTGCCACTTTGCTAAAGTTGTGAATTGTTTCTAGTAGTTTTTTAGTTGAATCTCTAGGGTTCTCTAAGTATACCATCATGTCATCTGCAAAGAGTGATAATTTGGTTTCTTCACTACCTACTCTGATTCCTTTTATCTCTTTTTCTTCTCTTATTGCTAAAGCTAACATTTCTAATACAATATTAAATAGTAATGGTGACAGTGGGCAGCCTTGTTTCACTCCTGATCTTATTGGGAATGGTTCTAGTTTGACTCCATTACATATGATGCTTGCTGAAGGTTTTAAGTAGATACTACTAATCATTTTAAGGAAAAGCCCATTTATTCCTATACTCTCCAGTGTTTTTAATAGGAATGGGTGTTGGATTTTATCAAAGGCTTTTTCTGCATCTATGGAGATAATCATATGGTTTTTATTAATTTGGTTATTAATATAATTGATTATGCTAATTGTTTTCCTAATATTGAACCAGCCCTGCATTCCTGGTATAAATCCTACTTGGTCATGATGTATTATCCTGGGGATGACTTTCTGTAATCTTGTTGCTAAAATCTTATTTAAAATTTTTGCATCAATATTCATTAGGGAAATGGGTCTATAGTTTTCTTTCTCAGTTTTCTCCCTACCTGGTTTAGCTATCAGCACCATATCTGTGTCATAGAAGGAATTTGGTAGTACACCTTCTTTCCCTATTTTTTCGAATAGTTTATATAGTATTGGGATTAATTGTTCTTTGAATGTTTGGTAAAATTCACATGTAAATCCATCTGGTCCTGGAGATTTTTTCTTAGGGAGTTGATTAATAGCTTGTTCTATTTCTTTTTCTGATATGGGGCTATTTAAATAATTTATTTCCTCTTCTGTTAATCTGGGCAATCTATATTTTTGTATATATTCCTCCATTTCATTTACATTATCAAATTTATTGGCATAAAGTTGGGCAAAGAAACTCCTAATTATTACTCTAATTTCCTCTTCATTGGAGGAAAGTTCTCCCTTATCATTTTTGAGACTAATAATTTGATTTTCCTCTTTCCTTTTTCTAATCAAATTAACTAAAGGCTTATCTATTTTGTTGGTTTTTTCATAAAACCAACTCTTACTTTTATTTATTAATTCAATAGTTTTCTTATTTTCAATTTTATTGATCTCCCCTTTAATTTTCAGAATTTCCAATTTGGTATTTAATTGAGGGTTTTTAATTTGGTCTTTTTCTAGCTTTTTTAATTGTAAGCCCAGTTCAGTAATCTTTTCC
This sequence comes from Myrmecobius fasciatus, assembly GCA_023553655.1. Classification (NCBI taxonomy): domain Eukaryota; kingdom Metazoa; phylum Chordata; class Mammalia; order Dasyuromorphia; family Myrmecobiidae; genus Myrmecobius; species Myrmecobius fasciatus. Next base: position 254,457 of record JAJPUD010001675.1, on the reverse strand, counting down.
TTCTCTGTTTTACGCAAGTAAGCATCTAGAGATATAAAATTACCCCTTATAACCGCTTTAGCCGAGTCCCACAAATTTTGGTATGTTGTCTCATTGTTGTCATTCTCCTGGATGAAATTTTCGATTGTGTTTATAATTTGCTCTTTCACCCATTTGTTCTTCATGATTAGATTATTTAATTTCCAAATAACTTGTGGTCTATTTTCTCCTGGCCTTATATTACATGTGAGTTTTATTGCATCATGATCTGAGAAGGATGCATTTACTATTTCTGCTTTTCTGCATTTGATTTTGAGGTTTTTATGCCCTAACACATGATCAATTTTTGTATAAGTTCCATGAACCCCTGAGAAAAAAGTATACTCCCTTCTATCACCATTCAATTTCCTCCAGAGATCTATCATACCTAACTTTTCTAGCCTTTTGTTAACCTCCCTAACTTCTTCCTTATTTATTTTGGAATTTGATTTATCTAATTCTGAGAGAGCAAGGTTGAGATCTCCCACTAGTATAGTATTACTGTCTATTTCTCCTTGCATCTTTCTTAACTTCTCCTCTAGGAATTTGGATGCTTATACCACTTGGTGCATATATGTTAAGTATTCATACTGCTTCATTGTCTATGGAACCCTTTAGTAAAATGTAGTTTCCTTCCTTATCTCTTTTAATTAGATCTATTTTTGTTTTTACTTGATCCGAGATAAGGATTGCTACCCCTGCCTTTCTTTGTTCACCTGAAGCATAGAAGATTCTGCTCCAGCCCTTTACCTTCACTCTGTATGTATCTCTATGTTTTAGATGTGTTTCTTGTAAACAACATATTGTAGGATTCTGGCTTTTAATCCAGTCTGCTACCCGCTTCCGTTTTATGGGAGAGTTCATCCCATTCACATTCACAGTTAAAATAACTATATCTGTATTCCCTGCCATCTTATTTACCCAGAGTTATGATTTTCTCTTCCCTTTCCCCTCTCTCCCTTCCCCCCTCCCCAGTACTTTGCTCTTGATGACCACCTCCCACCAATAATCCTCCTCCCTTTAGAGTCCCTCCCTCCCTTTTATACCTTTCCCCTAATCCTTCTATTAGTTTATCCCTTTCCTTTTCTCCCCTCCCTCCTACCTTCCCACAAGGAGGGTCAGTGCTTTCTTTGAAGCCAAATGTGTCTGATATACTCTCTTAGAGTCCAATCTAATGAGAGTAAGGTTTACACAATACTCATCGCCCTCCCTTCTTTCCCTCAATTATATTAGATCTTCTATGTCTCTTTATGAGATTTTGCCTTATTTTACCTCCTTTATTTTTACTTTATTTTGCCTCCTTTCCCCCCTCTCCCCTTTTTCTTTTTCAGTATGGTATCCCTTCCACCTCTAATTTCTTTTCCATTATTATGAAAGAAAAATCAAATTATACTGCCATTCTTTAAAGGATACCTATAGTAGGAATATAGTTCTCAAGAGTTTTCCTTTTTACCTTTTTATGCTTCTCTTGAGTTCTCTATTTGGAGGTCAATTTTTTTGTTCAGATCAGGTCTTTTCATTAGAAATAGGTGAAATTCTCCTGTATCATTGAATGACCATCTTCTTCCCTGGAAGATGATGCTCATTCTAGCTGGATAACTTATTCTTGGCTGTAATCCCAGTTCTTTTGCCTTTCGGAATATCTGGTTCCAGGCCCTTCGATCCTTCAATGTGGAAGCTGACAGATCCTGTGTAATTCTAATGACAGTTCCTTGGTATTTGAACTGTTTCTTTCTAGCTGCTTGCAATATCTTTTCCTTGGTGCGATAGTCCTGAAATTTGGCCACGCTATTCCTTGGGGTTTTAATTTTGGGGTCTCTTTCTGGAGGTGATCGGTGAATTCTTTCAATGCCAATTTTGCCTTCTGATTCTAAAACATCAGGGCAATTCTCTTTCATGATTTCCTGGAAGATAGCATCCAGGTTCTTTTTTTCATCGTGGCTTTCAGGGAGTCCGATAATCCTTAAATTGTCTCTCCTGGATCTGTTTTCCAAGTCAGTTGTTTTTCCTAAGAGATATTTCATATTTTTTTCTATTTTTTCATTTTTTCTTTTTGTTTAACTGATTCTTTAAGTCTTATTGAGTCATTTACTTCTATTTGTTCAATTTTAATTTTTAAAGTATTATTTCCTTCAGTTATCTTTTTTAGCTCCTTTTGTAGCTGGCCAATTGAATTTCTTGATTCAATGCATTCTTTTTCCATTTTGCCAGTTTTATTTTTCAGTGAATTGTTGTCTTTTTCCAATTCACCAATTTTGTTTTTCAGTGAATTGTTGTCTTTTTCCAATTCACCAATTTTGTTTTTCAGTTCACCATTTTTATTTTCCAGTGAATTGGTGATTTTTTTCCAATTCACCAATTTTGTTTTTCAGTGAACTGTTTTCTTTTTCCAATTCACCAATCCTATTTTCCAGTTTTTGATATTTCTGTTGCCCTGATCTCAATTTATTTCCCCATTCTTCTTCTAGCTCTCTTTTGAGATTCTTAATGAAATCATCCAGGTAAGCCTTCTGAAAGGGAGACCAACTGAAGTCTGCCTTTGTGGCTTCGTCTGGGATTGTTTTCATAATGTCAGGATCTGGGAACTGTTCTATTTTTTCTCCGTAAAAGCTTTCTATGGTGAGAGCTCTCTTCTGCTTCTTGCTCATGGTTTAAAGTTGGGATATTGGTCAAAAGCAGAGAAAACTGCAACAATTTGTATTTGCCCTGGGGCAGTTTGCCGAGTTGACTTCCGGTCTGAGGCTGGTCGGGATAGATTCGCACTAGGACCATGTTTCCAGCTGCTCTCGATCCACTCTTTTCCAAAGGCAGATCTGCCAAAGCACCTGCCCGCAAGCAGAGCAAAGTGGCCCAGGCGTCTCCCAGGGGCTTCCTGGGTGCCCAAAATCCGCCCCTCTATTGCAGCCCTGACTTCCGCCCCGGCTGGAGTCTGATCGCGACCAGCGGCCGATTTCTCCTGAGTCTAACCTTCTCCGGAGTTCTTTCACGGTAGATCTTTGATAGAAGTGCGTTGTAGTCCAAATGCTTGGCGGGGCCCTCACTGAAAAACCAGTTGGAAGGCTCACTTTGTCTGGGTTTGAGGGAACGTCCCAGGAGTTCACAGAGAAAGCTGTGCGCAGTTCGCCATCTTGGCTCCGCCCCCAACAGTCTTATTTTTTAAAAAATAGTGATAACAAATAGCTCATAATTGTGCTTTAAGCTTTGCATATTGCTTTTTATGTATTATCTCATTTGACCCTCATAAGAACACTATGAGGTAAGTGCTAATTCTCTTCATTTTATAGATGAGGAATGAAGTAAGATTGAGAGAGGTCATGATTTGGTGAAGATTATACAGGACAATGAGAAACTTGATGATCGGTCACTGATTTTGAAATGGAAACCCAGAAAATAGGGGATTATTTATGGATCTAATGGATATTTTATTTCCTTTTCCCGTTTTGTTCTTGTTGTCCTCCCCCTCACTTTCCCCATGTCCTCCCTTCCCAATTTTCTTCCTCTTCTTCCTTTTCTCTTTTTTTCTTTCCTTTTCCACTTCCTCCAAGGAAGAAGTCATTCAGAACTTTAAATTGATCAAAAACTCTAAGAGTAACTTCATATTCCTGAGCCTTGGTCCTCACATATATAGCCCTTAGGTCTGTTCCATATGTTGCCCTCCAAAAAGTAATTCCAGGTTTGAGGCACTTCTTGTGTTAGTAGTCACTTAAAAGTATAATTTATAAGATATATATGTATACATATACATCACATGCATATTCACACATACATGTGTTAAAGGACATGTATATAATCTATACTGAGCATATGTACACACATGTTCATATATGTTCACATATATCTATTATACATCCACATATATTTTTACCAGCAAAACAGAAAACACATCAGTTCTTAATTAACGATATTTAATGAAGCAATTGCAAGCAAAGTGACAAGAAAGGTCACCCTCAGCTACTGCACACATCCACGTGCTGTACATTTTTCATAGGTTACCATATCACCGGTAGGAGAGGGAACAAATGGGACAGCTAGGTAGTGTAGTGGATAGAGCACCAGCCCTGAAGTCAGGAGGAGCTGAGTTCAAATCTGGTCTCAGACACTTAACATTCCCTAGCTGTGTGACCCTGGGCAAGTCACTTAACCCCAATTGCCTCAGCCAAAAAAAAAAAAAAGAAAGAAAAGGAGAGGGAACAAATGTAAGAAACCTGCTTTGGGGGGCATCAGGAGTCTGAGACCACTTTAGGAGGGCAAACGCTTCAGGACTTGTGTGACCCCTGTACCCACGTGCCTGTGGCAACCCCCAGCTCAGGTCAGTTCTTCACCCACCTCTCTCCTGAGTGTCCCATCCTCCCCAGGCCTGTTACCTGTACTAGCCACGTCCGTGGGTCTTAGGCTGGCTGGGTTGCTTAATGCTTCCACCTGTTGGATTTCTGCTCTTTAACCTCCCAAGTACTGGCTGCTGAGCTTCACTACTGACTGCCAGGAATCAGTGTCTTTCCCAGACAAGGATGAGGTTGATGTCTTTGGGGCAGCCAGGTGGAGCAGTGGCTAGAGCGCCAGGTCTGGCGTCGGGAAGGCTCCCCATCTCATCTTCTCTGGCAGATTACCCCCTCCATCATCCCTGCTCTTTTTCTTCTTCAGTCTCCCCCTTGTTTCCTGGCTGCTTCCCTAGGGCCTACAAACATACCTATGCCCCCCCCCCCAATTTCCAGCCCCGCTAGCTATCAGCCCTCATCTCTCCTGTCCTGGGTTTCTAATCTCTTGAGGAGGCTGCTTATGATTCCCCTTTACTTTCCTCTCATTCTTTTCTTGACTCTTTATGACTCGACTCATCATCCACCTGAAACTTCTCTTTCCAAAGTTACTAATCAATTGTCTAATTGAATGACCCTTTCTCAATCTTCAACCTTCCTGACCTGTCTGCAGACTACGACACCGCGGATCAACCTTTCTTTGCTGTTCTTTTCTGTCTAGATTTCCATGACACTGTTCCTTCCTGGTTCTCCTCCTACATCTCTGACTACTTCTCCATTACTGGATCTTCATCCATGGCCAGACTATGGGGGTCTCCCAGGGCTCTATCCTGGGCCCTCTTCTCCCTCTCTCCCATTTCACTTAAGGACCTTATCCATGAATTCAAAGATTCAATGATCATCTCTGTAATGTACTTATTCAGCCCTGAACTTGCTCCATTCAAGTGACCTTCCTTAAGTGTCATTCTGACCATGTCATCCCCACTGCACTCCAGTGCCTCCGATTACGTCCAGGCTCACGTATAAAATCCCCTTTGTAACCTGCTCTTCCCCACCGTCCAGCCTTCTTATACCTTCCCTCTTAGCCCTCATACTCCGCTATCTTGTGACACTGACCTTTTTTCTCCCACAAAACACTCTTGACTCTGGGCATCTTCACTGACTCCCCTGAATGGCTGAAATTCTCTCCCCTCATCGGCTTCTGTGCCTTTCTTCAAGTCTCGCCTAAAATCCCACCTCCTACCGGAAGCCTTTCCTGATCCCCCTTAAGTCTGATGCTTTCCTCTGCTATTATCTCCAATTTATCTGGTATAGGGCTTTGTTTGTACATCCCTTTGAGTTCTGTGAGAGCCAGAACAGTCTTTTGACTTTATCATAGTGCCTGATACATAGTAGATGCTTAACAAATGTTTATTTACTATGAGCCATCTCACCTACCAGTCAGCTGATACCAGCCAGAAGGAGCCCCTAGGCCGAAATTAAATCTAGTCTTTAGATTGCCTTTCTCCTGGTACAGAATCCACGATCTAAGTTAATAATTTCTAGGATTTCGATAGCGCTTTAATATTTACAGTGTGCCTTTCAAATATTTTATTTTATTCTTAAAACAAACTTGAGAGGGGATTGCTATTATTAAGCCTATTTTACAGATGAGGACATTGAGGCAGCAAAAGATGAAGTGACTTAAACAGGATCACACATCTAGAAAGCATCTGAGGCTACTTTTGAACTCGGTTCTTTCTGAATTCACATTTACCACGCTATCCACTGCACCACCTAGCTGCCTAGGTTCTAAACAACTCAGACTTGACGTTAGAAGATTATCTTCTATTGAAATTATTTTAGGGGAGTTTTTGTGCTCTTAACCCATTTTGACACTATCTCAGACAAACAGAGACCTGAGCTTAAAAAGGCCATGATTTCCCTGTCTTGCTCCCGGACTCTCTCTGATTGATGTCTCTGAAGGAGAGAGCGAGACTGATGACTCTGCACAGTTCTGCCTCACTTAAATCCAATTGCAAGTCAAGCTATCACCTGCTGATGTCATTGGTCCTCTTCCAGAACGGAGGATGAACGACAGCAACCCACTTTGGCAACTCTGTCCCATCCAAACCTCCCAGAAGCTGGTGGGGGGCTAAGGTAACAAGGTTATTTTGGTACCCAAGTAGGCACGGAAATGAAACCAGAGGCGAGAACAGAAGGGTAGCTGAAGCAAGATCATCAGCTTTTGTTCCTCCATCACGTTGCTGCACTTATATTGCCTCTCTCCCAGCAGCAAAGACGTCGGACTTTTGGGCAGCATTCTGCTAACGGAAACCTTGGTCTTTTTCCATGGACCAACTTAGATCCTCTCCAGCTCTCAGTCCCACAATCTGAAATGCCTGTTAGGATAGGACACTCCCTCCTCCTCATCCTAGCAGAACTCGTCACCTTAATCTCTATTCTCCTCCCAGAACCTGACTTTTTATTATTATTGAGTCACATTGATAAACAAATAATCCACACTCAGAAGTTTGGTCTGCACAATTCAGAGGGATCCAAGAGGAAAGAGAACAGAGCATCATTAGCTTTTCCTTTCTTCCTTCTCCTGGCCAGAAGGTGATTCCTTCCTTTCTCCTTCAAGGGGAGAATGGCTAGATCGTCCCCACGTGTACTGGTGCCCAAGGAAGCGATAGTCTGAGAGAGGGAGGTCTGGATACGGTTTTTGATTTCCCAGACACAGAAATGTACATATGTACATGTGAGCACAAACACACATTTATCTAACTCAATTTCATTTAGATTTTGTTGCTTGGCAGCCCAAAGAATGTCTAATTAGAGGCAAATAAATTCACCAATGCCATTTTGGGTCTTGTGCATTTAGATCAACTCCCAGCTTCCCCTGGAATCCGGGCTTCGCAGGGAACGCTCAGTCAATTACCCTGAGCTGTCATTTCCTGTCCAATACTGTAATTCATAAGCCTCTCCTTTTGCCAAAAGGCAGAGAAGGAAAGCAGTTCATGAAGCAAGAGTTAATTATGGGGGTTGCAGCTTTAAAAAAATGTCCTCCTTTCTTTATGGCTCTTCGCCTGCTGTTCAAGGGGCACCCTGAGCGCTAGCATTCTAGGATCTGAGGCAAGCAAGGAAGTCCGGGCTCAGGCTGATTCCCAGCGTCCTCCCCACCTTGTCTGTTCTCTCCCCAATTACTTGGGAGTGGAGTGAGGTAGCACAGAGCTGCCAGGTCACCGGGGAGGAGGGGGATGCTTGTGAGGCTCACCCAAGAGACTTTCTGGAGTCACATTCTCAGGTCTCAGGATGGATTAGGAGTCTCTCAATCATAATTTCTGCCATTTACCTACTTTTGTGACCTTGGATAAGTCAATTTGACTCTTTGGACCTTAGTCTCCTCAACTTAAACTAAAGGTGATGGATTATTTGACCTCTAAACATCTGAGCACTAAACAGCTTTCTAGCTCTAAATATCTGAGCTAGGTCGATCACTAGGTGGCACTGCAGTGGATAAACAGTCCTGGAGCCAAGAAGACCTGAGTTCAAATCCATCCTCAGACACTTCCTAACTGTGTGACCGTGGAGAAGTCACTTAACCCTGTTTGCCTCAATTTCCTCATCTGTAAAATGAGCTGGAGAAGTATCTCTGCAGTATCTCTACTGAGAAAACCCCAAATAGGGATATGAAGAGTCAGACATGACCAAACAATACCAAATGGGAAGAGGGGATCCTCTTCTGATTTTTAAAATGAGGTTCCTTGATTTATTTGAGTGTTCCTTGCTCGGCTCTTCTGAGGTATAGTTATCAAGTTCTAGAATGCTGGAGATCAGGGGCATCTCAGCAAGTGTAGCAGAGGAGGTGTGAGGATCAATGGAAGGGAGCCTTGCTTTCAGGAGCAGGGAGTGAATATCTGCAGTGGCACTGGGGGAAACATACTGAGAGTCAAGAAAAATTGATAATACATCCAGAACAATATCGAGTCACATTGATAATAACAATCAACATTTATACAGATATTGAAAGATGACAAAGAGAGGCAGCCCAGAAGATCTGGATTCAAGTCCCATCTCGGACATAGGTTGGCTCAATGACCTCGGGCAAATTACTTCCTGTCCAATACTGTAATTCACAAACCTCTTTTTTTTTTTTGCCAAAAGGCAGAGAAGGAAAGCAATTCATAGAAGGAAGAGTTAATTATGGAGTTAAAACTTTAAAATGTTTTCAATGTTCTAGCTGATGTTCTCTCTCTCTCTCTCTCTCTCTCTCTCTCTCTCTCTCTTTGGTTTTGTGTCTGTGTGTCTCTCTGTCTCTGGCTTTATCTTTCTCTCTCTCCATATATATATATATATATATATATATATATATATATTATAACTTACATATACACACAGATATATTTCTACATATTCTTCTCCTATACATAGCCTATATTTATATAAATTATTCTGTGTACATATACATAGACAGAGCTCTATATGCCTCTATAGGGGGGAGGAAGAAGAGCCCTAATCATTGGATCCTTCTACAATTTTAAACCCATCACTCTGTTGCCCCGTGCCTTAACTGTCACCAGAAAGATGCCCACAATTCATCCCCATCATTCATCAGGAGATGCTCAGGTCCCAGCTAGAATGCCCCCAAGAAAATCACTTGCAGGGTTGTGCACAGGAAACGCTTCCCAGAGGTGGTGCAGGGCACCATCTGAAATTCATGAAACCAGGAAACACCACTTGCAATCTAGGATATTACAACAGGCTTTCACAATCCCCTTGATGGAGATCGGCAGTGAATACAGCTGCCCCCATGCATGAATGTCTCACTTTACCCAGGTAACCAGTCCCTCTGCAGCCCACGAGGTCATGAGCTGTATCAGCCATCCCAGGCCAGAGAAGTGTGCCATAGTGGAAAGGATGCTTCACCTGGATTCGGGGTTCAGAGCACAGTTTACTGGCTATGGGAGACTTTGGACATGCTTATTTAGCTCTGTAAGCCTCAGTTATCTTATATGTAAGATACTAGTGTTGTGCACTAGGTTTGGACTCTCCACTGAAGACAGAAGCAGAAGAGGAAACTGAAGGGGGATCTTACCAGGGTAAAGAAGAGGGAAGATATCCTGACTGTAAAGGGTAGCAAAAAGGGAAAGGCAGGGACATCCGGGGCTTCCTTTTAATTTTTTCTTATTTTCTTTCTTTGCCCTAGAGTTCAGCCCCTATGGGGGGGATTCACCCTCAGTACCACCTTCCCCATGCTTGTGGATATTCTCTTATTATACCACGTTCCTTTTGTGGGCAGTAATGTGATGTAAGCCAAGCATCTAGGGCGCAGGCTCTGGAGTCAGATGACCTGGATCCCAACCCTAGCGCACCCACTTGACTCAACTTCATCTCCCTAAGCCTCAGTCTTATCATTTGTAGGGAAAAAATGACCAGCAGGGGGATCAGATGGCTGCTGAAGTTTCTTATCCCTTTAAATCACAGAGCAGTCAGTAGGGCAGTAAATATTGATTAAGTACCTACTATGTGCCAAGCATCATATAAAACTCTGGGGGCAAAAAAAGGCAAAAGTAGTTCCTGCCCTCCCAGAAGGCAGACTCTCCCTCCAGGGGCCTGCTTGAAAATTAGCTCATCTGATAAGGAATGAATGAAATAACGGGATTCATTTGTTATCCTTCTCATGACATGTTTGTATTTATCCCGAGTCTTAATAAGGATTTAACCCAAAGGTCAGTCAATCAATCAATAAACATTTAGTTTCTGGATTTAAGGACTTTTTAAAGGCTTGTCAAGTGCTTTAAATTCTTTATAAGATATTATCTCATTTCTTCATTATCCTCAAACCAACTCTGGGAGAGAGATGCTTTTATACCTCCCATTTTACAGATGAGGAAACTGATATAAAATAAGTGGGGCTGAGCCAGAGCCATATCACTTACAAGTATCTGAGGCAGGATTTGACCCCAGGTTTTCCTTTCTCTATGTACCACACTCAATTCATTGTGTCTCATTTTAATAGTGAAAATTTCGGTCTATGGGAAGGTTGATTTATTTGTGACTAGCTGAGGGGGATGGGTCCTTTAAATGTCCTGACAGGTCACTTTCCTTAGAATGGGCATCCAGCTACTCTCCTCAGGTTAAAGCTGACTCTAAGAAGCTGGGGATGGGGGGATGTGCTGAGCTCCAAATCAGCACAGCAGGGTCCTGAATGGGGAGTCAGGAGAGCTTGGGCCAGACCATCTCCAAGGTATAAGGAGGCTCGGGGTCACCAGCTTCAGTCTTTGAGCTGGTTTGTGATCACTGGCTCCCTCCTCTCCTATTTGCCTTGATTGACCCAGGAAAAGCAGCCTATGGGCAGCAGGAATGCTACAGGGAGGGAGGGTCTGCAGAAGGGAAAGCTGGAATGGAGGGAGAGCTGATGCTTTTACTATAAAAAAAAGTAACTCACATTTCCATAACCTGTTAGAGGGCATTTTCCCCTAACTTCCAGTGCTCTTCCCTACAAGGATCTCAAGTTGGACCCAAAGGAGGCAGAGTTCAGGCTCCAGAACTAGAGGGCCCAGTAGCATGGTCGGATGAGCAACAGACTCAGGGCCACCCAGCCAGTACATGTCAAAGGCAGAACTTGAACGCAGGACTTGCTGACTCCATCCAGAAGCAAACGTTTCCTTTCTGCCACCGAGTCACTCAGGAGTTCCCCTACACCAGGCAGACTTGGCGCCCCTGAGTTAAGTAAAATAACCTATAAGACTGATCTGATTGGATTGGCCAGAATTCACATGTGGGCCCTCTGGCTCTGGAACCCGAACCCTATTTGTCTGCTTTGGTCCTTTCCTGAGACCACGTAGCGAAGGATGAGCCCTTGTTCCGATGCTGATTAGCTGGGTGATTGAAGCATCCGTTTCCTCATCCACAAGACGGGGATATGGTCTCACAGGGATTTTGTGGGGGATGCTTTGGGACTTGTAAGTGTGGAAGTCTGTGATATCCGGGGGAACAAGAAAAAGAGGGACGGGGGCAGGACTGATCTGCCAAATAAATCCAGTCCTGACTTGGGAAGGTCCTTCCCCTGCTCAAGAAGCTTCTGAGGTTCCCTATTATCCCAGGATAAAAGGCAAATGTCTCTGACCAGCACTTAAAGCTCTTCACGTTCTGGCTCTAAGTGCCATTTCCAGCCTCTTTCCCATGAACCCCCATCCTGCAGTCGCCTCAATATGCCCAGAAGCTGACAATCCATTTCTCCCCAAGCTCCTCGCTCCTCCTTGGGGAAGGAAAGAAAAGCATCACCGAGCCCTTGCTGGGTGCCAAATATTCAGCTAAGAACTTAGGATATAAGGGCAAAGGCAAGCCATCCCCAGAGCTACAGGCCTGGGCAGTCATGGGCTAGGCAATCCAGCCCACTGCCAGCCAGACCACGTTATGGCTGGTCAGGGTTCCTGTCATCAGGAGGGAGAGAGGGATGTGTCCCATAAGCAGGCTCCTTGGCAAAGGGGGAGCCCACAGTCCCCTTTGAGAACCTCTAGCTTCCGTCCCAGCTCCCTGCTTGGCTGTGCCCTATCCATTAGACTATCAGGTCCTCGAGGGCAGGGACCACGCTTTTGCCTTTCTCTGAATCCCTAGTGCTTGGCACAGTGGCGGGCACACAGTAGGTTTGGATAGAAAAGAGAGAGGATGAGATTCTCATTGGAACCTTGTTGAGGGAAGTGATGGGCATAGAAGGGGGCAGATGTAGACGCCTTCCTTCATGGTTTTGCCTGGAGCCAGTCCTGCGCCCTCATCCTAAAGTCCCCTGGCTTTTCCTTTGCTTTATTTTCCTCCCCACCTCGCTCTGCCTCCAGAGCCCAAACCCAGAGCCCCTCAGATGTTGCCCCCGTGTCTCTGCTGCCGCAGCTCCCAGGAGGAACGGGGATTGCCAGGACCCTTGGATGCTGCAGCCGAAGGGCCATCTCCCGGCCCGGGCTGGGCTGGGGCCTGCTGCCCTTCCCGCCTTCTTGTGTTCAGCCTGGCCAGCCTCTCTCTGGGGAGGGAAGGGGACGGCTGCCAGCCGCAGTGGGCTGATGCTACCCAGCAGCATCCCTGCTCCCACTCAGGGTGCGGTCTCCTGCCTTCCCCAGCTGCTGGCTGAGGGAGAGGGCAGGATGGAAGCTAATTGGCTGAGACTTACTGCAGATAAAGGGAAGGGCCAGCCTGGGAGGGAGGATGGAGGCACAGGCTGGGGTGCTCTGTATGCAAAGTGCTGAAGGCACAATTCTGTCTCCTGTCCTTGGGCTTCCTTCCAGCGTCCCCTCAACCCTCAGTCACCAGACAGGGAGGAATAGTGCATTCTCCTATGTGCTGAGGAGGACTGCATCTGTCCCCCGTCTTGCATGGGTGAGGAGGATTGCAAGCTTATTCCCTGCAGTGCGTGGGTGGGTAGGGGAGCAGCCTTCTATTTGGAGTCAGGGCACCTGGCTTTGACTCCCGGCTCTTTCTTATTTGTATCTTAGACAAGTCACTTCATCCCTCTGGGCCTCAGTTTCCCCATCTGTTAAGATGTGGCAGTTGGACCAGACCTTGCAGCTCTGAGTTTGTGATTTTGTTATGTGGAGGGAAGGGATCGTGGCTGTTACTTCAGCTAACACCCCCCTCCACAGACGCAAACACAGACACAGACACAGACACAGACACAGACACACACGTGCACACAACATGTCTTGGGAAGTGGTTCCCTCGAGCACCTCAGCATGATCAGTGTTTGCTGATTGACTGCTTCCAGTCTGAACCCGAGACGAGATGAGTGACTGGAAGGGGCGGCTGGATCCATCAAGGATGGGAAAGGGAAGAGCTTGCTAAGCAAACCATATTGAATTTCTTCATTTGTAATGGGGGGGTTGTTATTTTGCCTAATTATTTTTCTTTATTAAAATAAATGCAGTATGTGTGTGTGTGTAAAGCAGGGGTATCTCTATCTCTATCTATATATCAGGAAACAACCGTGGCATAAAAACTCCCCCCCCCAAAATCAATTAAAAAAATTCTGTGTTTCTTATTAAGCCTGATGTTTGACAGCTGTTAGCCATCCTTCCTGCCTTATTCCTGTGGCTGCAGGACATGATTTCTGTACAGAGATGGGAGAACGAACTCCTTCCTTTGATGGAGACTGGTTGGGCGGGGTGGGGGGGATTTTGTCAGGATTCATGAGCAGGCAGTAAGGAAGAAAGAGCGACGCATTTCTGGTAAGAGGGAGGGCAGGAGACGAAAGGATCAGAGTACGCAGGGCCTCAGCAACAAGTGCTAAGTACTAAATATACCCTTTATATATATATACATATATATATATATATATATAGGAATGGGCCACATGAGCTCTCTCTCTCTATCTCTCTGTCTCTGTCTCTGTCTTTCTGTCTCTGTCTCTCTGTCTGTCTCTCTCTGTCTCTCTGTCTCTCTCTGTCTCTGTCTGTCTCTGTCTCTCTCTTTATATATACATATATATGGAAAATGGTCTCTGGTCTTCCCTCAAAGACCTTCACTGACAGGGATCTCAGTAGCACCAGAGGCGGCCATTCCTCCTTTGGACACCTCCAATTATTAAGAAGTATTTTCTTCCATGGGACTGGTCTACCTCTCTCCACCCCCACTCCAGTGAATTGCTCCTGATGTACTTTCTGGGGCCAAATAGAGCACAGGAGACACTTACTAAATGGTTGCCGACTTGCTTTGAATAGTGTAGCACTTGAACAAGTACATGTTAAGGTCCTTCTCCTTCAACTCCAGACACAAAAGCCAGCTCATCTGCAAACTGACAGGTGGGAACTGATCAAGGAGAGCAAGAGGCTGATTTATTTCCTACAGACCGATAAAGCAAATTAGAAAGCAACACTCTGATTGCATTTAAAAACACCTGAAAACAATCAAATTGATTGTTAAAAGCCTCTGAGCATTTTTTAAAAAGTGTTTCCTAAGTCACTCTTTTAAAAATGGCATCAAACATCCTGCAGACTGGGCTCTTTGCAATGAGCAATCACAATTCCTCTTCCTAAAGCCCTCCCAATAACAGGCCGTGCAATTGGTGGGCAAGCCTGGGAATGGGCCATGGAGAACTGACTTCTTGGACAGGGAATTTGACTGGCTGTTCAGCAGGACAATGGGGATAGCAAAGATACGGCTCAGATGAGGCAGGCTTTGAGGGGCTGTGGCTAGGTGGAGTTATCCTTAGCCCTCTCCACTCACTCCCAATCATCTCCACTAAAACCAGTTACTCCCACATCCAGGGAAGCAAACTATAGTTTCCCCTAGTCCTTTATCTTCTGAGCTTTCTTTCTTTCTTTCTTTCTTTCTTTCTTTCTTTCTTTCTTTCTT
>JAJPUD010001675.1:229441-239853 GCA_023553655.1 Myrmecobius fasciatus | reverse complement strand
TCTTTCTTTCTTTCTTTCTTTCTTTCTTTCTTTCTTTCTTTCTTTCTTTCTTTCTTTCTTTCTTTCTTTCTTTCTTTCTTCTTTTTTGCTGAGGCAATTGGGGTTAAGTGACTTGCCCAGGATCACACAGCTAGGAAGTGTTAAGTGTCTGAGGCCAGATTTGAACTCAAGACTTCCTGACTTCAGGGCTGGTGCTCTATCCACTGCACCACCTAGCTGCCCCCCTGAGCATTCTTTCAAAGTGCCATAATTCTCAGAAAGTTGACAAAAAATGGCAGCATTTGCATCTACAATTCCATGCCATAAGCACAGAGGTGTGATGGGTCGGAACCCAGGTCCAAATGGTGTGTCTGAGCCTGATTGCTAGGCAACTTTAGGCTAGTCATCCATCCTCTTTGACAATTGGTTTTCTCGATCTATAAAATACAGATAATAATGCTTGTGCTCTACTTCAGAGAGCTGTTCGGAGGAAATTGTATTTATTTATATATTTATTCCTCTGGTTATTCTTTGTATTTTGAAAAATAAAAAGCTATTATTATTTTTTTAATGTCAAAGGAAATAAAAGAAGGAATTCTTTCTTCTTTCTTTCCTTTTGACATTAAAAATAATAATAGCTTTTTATTTTCCAAAATACAAGCAAAGATAGTTTTCAACATTCACTTTTGCAAAACTTTGGGTTCCAAATTTTTCTCTCTTCTTCCTTCCTGCCCCTTCTCCTGGATGGCAGGTAATCCAATATAGGTTAAACGTGCAATTCTTCTAAACATATTTCCACATTTGTCATGCTGCCCCAGAAAAAATCAGATCAAAAGGGGGAAAAAATGAGAAAGAAAAAACAAAGGAACAAACAAACAACAGCAAAAAGGTGAAAATTATATGCTTTTATCCACATTTAATCTCCATAGCTCTTTGTCTGGATGTGTATGGCTCTTTCCATGTGAGAAATTTTTAAAGGTTATATAAATGAATTACTGGTTATAGATTTGAGAACTGGAAGGGCTCTTAAAGGCCCCTTCTTCCTTTTCCTTGCCCAAAGTCATGCAAATGGTAGACTCGGGAGCTTCCTGACTAGAAATCCAGGGCTCTCATTTGAGATCCTTTAAGGCAGGAGCTGTTTATGACCTTTCTTTATATCTCCAGGACTTAGCACAGTGCCTGGCACACAGTAGGTATTTAATAAATGTTTGTTGGTTCACTGACTGGTCTCCCATGATACTATGCTCTTTCTTTCAGGGAATATGATAGAACAAGAGATTATTTTAGATGCCATTTGGTCCAAACTTATTTTTTAAGGAAATTGAGGCTCAGAATGGCACAGCCAAAATTAGAACTCAGATCCCTTGACTCCGTGTTCTGAATGACAGGGTTTTGTCCAAGTGCTCTGGACACTGTACTGCACTGCCATTATTTAAGGGAAGTTTCGGTGTCCTTACCAAGTTTATTCCCAAGGACCGACACACAGAAAATCAGCCGTCGGTTGTTTGTGTAATTTCAACATGGATGAACCAAAAGGGCTCCTTTCTCAGTGTTTGATATTTTCATTGATTTTCTGCCAACTCCTCCATTGGATTCCCATGTACTGTTCTCGGGGCAGCAACTTAAAATCCTGCAGGGAGCAAGGGAGCATGGGTAGAGCTGGCCAGTTGCTGCTGCTCAGGCTCTGTGAGCACAGTGCATTTGGAAAACTGGCTTTCCAGTTCTGTTTGTTCAACTTTGATTCCATTGCTCTGGCTTCTGGGGGGTCCATTGTGCTTCCTCCGGGGGCCGCCCAACACAAGTCATTCAATCAGCAGGGTTTGGGTTCCTCTTTATGTTGCAATTATTGTTACCCTGGAAGAAGGGAAGGAAAGTTAAGGATGGCTTTTAGGGGATTAGGCTATTTGATCCCCAGGCACTTGAAACCCCAGTATTGTCCTCTGTGGTGCTTTCCAGAGGGACTGTGGAGCTTTGACAAAGGTACAGGATGTTTCTGCTCTAAGTCAATGTTCCTTGCTTCTTTCTGTCAAACAATTAGACCAATTACTGCGCTATATTTACCAACCTTTGTTCCTGCTTCCTCGCATATGTGTACCAGGGTGGGGGATAGCATGTCCCTTGGGTGGTGACACACAGCATGAGCTGCTGGAGAATTATGTTCAGTTCGGGTTGCTTCATTTCAGGAAGCACGATGACAGATTGGAGGGCACCCAAGGGAGGGCAACCAGGAGGCTGCAGGAACTCCAAATCATGCCATGAGTTCACTCGAAGGAACTAAGGGTGTTTGAGGGATTCTCTGATCAAATCTGGGATCATATGTTATTTGGGGACCATGTGGATATGACTCGAGCCCCCATCTAGCACCTGCTCCACTCACAGACCAGGCAAGGACTCTAAATAAAATAGAAGAGCATTTAATTAGGGCAGAACAGGGAAAAGCTAAGCAGTGGACACATTTTGCGACATTCCCCCTCTCTCCCATGCACCAATGAATGCAGTATCCCATAGATTCACAGAGTGAAGGCTCCATCCTGGAAAACTCCTTCTCCAGTTGGGGAGGCTGCAGCACTGGCTGCCATGCTCTGGCTTGGAAGACTGCTGCTGGGGTTTCCAAGGCTCTGGCTCCCGGTGGCCATCTGGGGCTCCCTGTTTCCCACTCCCATCTCCCAGTTTCTTGGGGGATTCCCAAGCTCTTTCTGCCTCTAGGCTTCCCATCTCCTCCTCCTGATATTTGAAAAGTTCCTCTTGCCCGGCTGCTGCTGCTGCTCCCTGGCTCTGTTGTTTGGCAAATGTGGAAGCTCCATCCGGAGCTGTTTCAGGGAAATGTCATCACTCTTCTAGAGTGACTCCAACACCAGTGTGCCTGAGGGCTAGTCAACACAGTTTCAGCTCTGTTGTTAATCACTTTCAAATCATTCCCCCCCCTACTCGGTGGGTACACCCTGCAGCCACTTGGGCAGCCTCTCACTTCTTCCTGTAGGATATCCAGCTTTTGTTCCTACCTGATTTGGGACAATGAACCCCCATTTACTTCTTTCCTACCCCAGGATGCTGGCTGTGTACCTTCTGTGCCTCCTAAGCCTTTCAAAATTGAGGGATAAACATTTCAGTTCCTTTAGATTTGTTTTTGTTTTTTTTCCAACTTCTGTAATGACTTCTGGGAATTAGCAGCAGGCCAAGAAAATGCCTTGAGATCTCTAAGGCACTAGGAACATTGGAGGATGAGGAGAAAAGAGTGGGAACGGGAGTTCTGCTCATTTATGTCACCACACATGTCCCTTTACGTAGAGAAGACCTGACTGCTGGGAATGGACTTAGATCTGTTCTTGGATATGGAGGACTGAATGGAGACCAAGTGCTAGGAAGTGAAGAGATTCGGGGTGTATGTGAGGATGGATTTCCCGATGATCAGAGCTCTACCAAAGATGGTCTGCCTTGGCCACTAACTTGCTTTTTGAACTTTAACAAGTTAATTCACTTTTCCCAGACTTACTTTTCTTCTCCAGAAAACGATGTTGTTTTTGTTGTTTGTCAGGCCTCCAAATATAGGCCAATTCCCTAATTCAATGAGCATTTATTAAGTGTTTACTGTGTACCACGTA
The DNA here is from genome assembly GCA_023553655.1 of Myrmecobius fasciatus. Classification (NCBI taxonomy): domain Eukaryota; kingdom Metazoa; phylum Chordata; class Mammalia; order Dasyuromorphia; family Myrmecobiidae; genus Myrmecobius; species Myrmecobius fasciatus. The sequence goes on along the minus strand of JAJPUD010001675.1, from coordinate 236,272 downwards.
GACAAACATGAATCACCACTTGCCTGATACCAGCTAACATTTTCCTGAGAATCTAATAGGTATATGAATCATGAGAAACATGAAATATGCATAAAAGTAATTTACAGAAGGGGAGAAAGCCCTAGCAACTGGAGAGATGGCTTAGGAAAGCCTCAGGTAGCAGGTGATTTGACTTCAAAACCCCTAATACAATCCAGCTAACACTGTACCTCCTGCCTGTCTGCAAAGCTGAGGATACCATTAATAAAAAGGAAGACAGTGTCTGCCTGCAGGAAGCTTCCAATCTAACGGGCACTGCCTCTGCATGGACTCTTCAGGGAGACACTAAGAGTGGAGGTCGCCTGAGGTGGTCAAGCCAAGCCTCGCTGGGGTCCCCACTGTACCTGTTCTCTAAGGCCAGCAGCCTCCCCCCCCCCTTACCCCCTTAGCAAATAGAAATGCTGACCATCTCTCTCTGGCTCTCCCGCTCCAGCAGGAATGCACACGTGCTCTGTCCATAAATATATTATTTCGTGTTCCTGCCAGCCCAGACTAATAGGGCCTAATGCTTCCTGAGGAGCGGCCCAAAGCTGCATTAGCAGGAGATGTCTGATTGATTTCGAACAAAGAGCCTGACCACCAAACTGCTCTCCCCGGCTTCTCTTCCTGTCACTCTGCCTAAGGGTTATCTCTGAAATGCAATTTAGGTGCTTGCAAATACATTTTCAGGAAGATGCAGAATTGATGAGGGGGAGTTGGGTCCCATGGGAGCCTCTGAACTGGTCAAGCTCCAGACCACGGGAGCCATGATCTACCTTGGCAGTGGGAGCAAAGGTCTCTTGGTTAGGACCCTGCCCTGTACTGGGGGGAGGTGCCATGTTCCAGGTAGGTGGGGCTAATTTCAGGGGGGTTGCAACAACTCAGACCCATCTCCACCATAGGCAATGGAGCCTTCTAAGAGTTGGCCCTGGCCATCCTCCGAAGGAAAGCGGTAAAGGGGGTTGAGTTAGAGTAGATCCCATGGGTTAAGTGAGCTTGCAGGTGGTTTTAGAAGTTTCCTTAGCCCTTTCTCTATCTTGAAACCAAGCCCCATTTCCCAAAGGCCCAGAGAAGATCCCCTAAATCCTGCCAGCCTCTCAGCAGAAGATTGATTGCTAAATTAATCCCTCCCAGGATTCCATTTTGATTCCCTTTGTTCCCATGGTCCTCTGAGGTGCAGAGGCCATCCTGTCATCCAGTATTAAGGCAAAGTTGGACTTACGATCTCCTTTTTTTTTTAAAGTGGGCATGGTGAGGTCAGAACAAATGAGTCTGAGAGGAGGACATTCCTGAAGAGGACTATGGGAAAGAGGAAGAGGTCTCATCATTCCCTACCCACACAGGGTAGGGAAAAGATCCTTAGATCTGGAATTCTTGTCTAAATCCTAACTCGGCTACAATCCATGCGACCTTGAGTAAGACACGATATTTGGTCTTGGCTTCCTTGCCTGTAAACTGAAGGACTTGGATCTCTGTGGCCCCTTCCGGATATAAATGTGAAGATCAATAGTCCTTATTTGAAATAAGGATATTTAGCCTGGAGAAGGGAAGGCACAGGAGATCAGAACAGAGCTTTGAAATAGACTAATGCTTCTTGACTATAGAGGGCACAACTAAAAGCAATGGGTAAAGTTGCCCAAAAAAAGGTAGATTTCAGCATGATATCAGGAGTAAAAGTCCTAAAAATTAGAGCCATCCAGATCAGCCAATAAGCATTTATTAAGTGCCTGCTAGAGGTCAGACACTGTCTTCTGCACTGGGGATACAAAGATAAAAATTAAACACTCCCTGCCCTCAGAGAGTTTACTGTCTGTCAGGGGAAATGCCGTATAAATATAAGGGTTGAGCTTTCAATTTCCTTGTTACTGGGAACTTTGGGATAAGGAGATTCCCTGAAGGTTGGTGCTACCCCAACCTCCACCAGCAAACAGAAGTGCTGGCCCTCCTTGGTCTTAGAGAATTGCCTGGAACACTGAGAAGTTTAGCCAGGATCGCTCAACTAGTTTGAGTCAGGACTCGAATCCAGGACTTTCCGGATTCCTGGCTTTCTGCTGTGTCACATTGCCTCTCAGATACAGATGTAAACAAAATAAATCCATGACAATCTTTGGGGCTGAGGAGGCAGTAGATGCTGGCAAAATCAAAAAGCTTCATGTAGATGATGTTTGAAATAAACTCTGACATAAGCTAGTGTTTCTTTTCTTTTTTTTTATTAAAACTTTTTATTTTCGAAACATATGCAAGGATAATTTGACAACACTGATCCTTGCATAGCCTTGGGTTTCAGATTTTCTCCTCCTACCCCCATCCCCTCCCCTAGATGGCAAGTAATCCGATATATGTTATACATGTTAAAATATATGTTAAATCCAATATGTGTAAACATATTTATACAATTCTCTGGATAAGCTAGTGCTTCTAAGAGGTAGAAATGAGAAGAGGATGTCTTCAGGAAGGGGGGTGGAGTGAGCCGCTATGAGTGATGAACAGCCAGGAAGCCAGTCTGACTAAGCCTGCAGTGGATGAAGGGCAGTAGTGTGTCCTAAGCTCAGAAACATTGGCTCTAAAGGGTTCTCAGTGTATAAAAGAATCCCCCCATTCCACATCATGAAGGTTTCAGAAAAGACCACATGGCCCCAGATGGGAATATTATAAGGGGGATTCTCGCTGAGGTGTCAGGAGAACTAGATGACTTTAATGGGCTGCTGTGAGAATTAAATGAAATTATATAGCTACTTTGCAGACCTGAAATACATCACTTCCAGGACTGCAAAGTAGCTATGTATGAGCAAGTTATTTTTATTGTTGTTATTATTATAGATTCTGAAGTGGCTTTCAGCTCTGAGATTTTAGGATTCTAGGATCCAAGGTCCAAGACGAAGGGAAAACTCCCGGCCGTAATTCATGCTGCATAGAGCCTGCAGAGTAACATTTGGAGTAAAATGCTCTCCATATTTATAGAATTCCTCTGCTTTAAGGATTAGATTTGTTTATCAAGGGAGAAATGGACCATATGGAAAGTGATTATGATACAACCTTGGTTTCACTTATTCTGCAAGCACTTATTAAGTTTTTGCTGTGTTCCAGGTACTGTACCAAGCTAAAAAAGCAAAAAGCAAAAATGGTGTCTGCCTTCAAGGAACTTATATTCTAAAAGGGGAGGGAGGGGGAAGGATGTGAGGTGGGCACAGGAAGGATATTGGTTCTAAAGGCAAAATATTCAATTTGCCTCACTGTTGGCTATTACCTGTGTGAACTTGGGTGGGACATCTCTACTCCATGGCCTTTAGTTTTCTCATCTCTAAAACATAAGGATAGGATTAAAACAACCATTCTTATCCCCCACCAATAGTATTTATTTTTCCAAATGTATGTAGTTTTCAACATTCACTTTTGTTAGATTTGTGTTCCAAATTTTTTCTCCCTCCCTCTTTTATCTTCCTCCTCCCCAAGTCAGCAAGCAATCTGATAGATTATACACATATAATACTTTTAAATATAATTCCATATTTATCATGATGTACAAGAAAAATCAGACCAAAAAAAGCAAGCAAACAAACAAAAGGTGAAAATAGTGTGCTTCTATCCACATTCAGGCTCCATCATTCTCTCTGAATGTGGATGGCATTTTCCATCCCAAGGCTATTGGATTTATTTTGGATCCTGTATTGCTGAGAAGAGCCAAGTCTATCACAGTGGATCATCACATAATCTAGCTGTAGAACAATCATTCTTAATCATTTTTGTGTCATAGACCCTTTTGGTTTCAATCTAGTGGGGCTTATAGATTCTTTGGAAGAATGTTTTTAATGCACAAAATAAATTATATAAGGATTACAGGGGAAACCTAGTGATATTAAAATATAATTATCAAAATGTTTTAAAAAAACAAATTTATGGCTCCCAAGTTAAGAATTCCTGCCCTTGATGGGCTGAGGTCTTTCTTAACTCCAGGTCTATGATCCAGTGTCCACAAAGAGGAATATTTAATATTCATAAAATAGATGAAAGGTAACCTTAGAGACAGAGCACTTCTTACTTTATTCTCTCCCTCTATAATAAGAGAATTGTATAATTGTATTATACTATACAATTCTCTTATATTATATTATCATAATATGTGATTCCTTTCCGTTCTCACCTACTGTAGATCCAAGAAATGATTATAAGCAGTGACCCACAGCAATCCTTTGAAAGTCAGCTCAAGCCCTGAAATGTATGGAAGGAAAACGGAGCAAAATTGTAGCTGTTGAAATCCCAACTTCAAGTCTCCATGGGACTTTTCCACAATCCAGTCTCAGCTGCTTTCCATTTCAATAAACATTTAATAGGTGCCTACTATGTGTCAGGCATTGCCTTCCACACCCCCCCCCCCAGTGCCTTCTCTTAGGAGTCTCAGCTTTTCTTCAGCCTCTTGACAGGTATCCATAGCCTTCAGAATACCAAAAAAAAAATCAAAATGAAATTTCTCCTTCCCTTGAGCTTCCCTTTCCCAAACAGAATTATGCTTTAGGGGAACTTCAGGGTATAAGTTTGGAAACTATTGAAACATCAATGTTCTTTTTTATTTTTTAAATTCTTGCTTGTTGATGGTCAAATTTATAACAAAATATTTCTAAAAAATCAAATCAAGTCATTGATATATTTTTATTTTTACACAGCAGTTTTGCCCAAGCAAAATCCTTTAATCAATTAAATCCAAAAGCTTTTGCTGAGAACCTGCTATGTGCCTCCTTGAAAGTCAGTGGGATGTTGTAAAGAACAGGAAGTACTCTCAATCATAGTTTATACTCAGCCTCTTATACATGCTATGATCCACTCAAAGCACTTCCACCCTCAGTGTCCCGGGAAGTTTCTAAAACTATAAATTCCCAAGAAGGTGTCAACCTGCATTTGTAAAAGGAAAATCCTCACTAGGAGCTCCTGACAATACTGATGCAATCATAGATCCAACCTTACTATATGCTGTCCCTTGAGGATACAAGGATGAAAGTGTATTATAAAATAAATTTCCCATGTTGACACATATTAACTAGGAAAGAAGGGTCATATCCTTTAACTTTGACTGTAGAGTATTAACTTTGGCCATCATAAATTATCCAATTTTTACGTGGCTCTCTTCAATAATGAGATGATTCAAACCAGTTCCAATTGTTCAGTGATGAAAAGAGAACCATCTACACCCAGAGAGAGAATTGTGGACCCCAACATAGCATTTTCACTCTTTCTGTTGGTGTTTTTGCTTGCATTTTGTTTTCTTTCTCAGTTTTTTTCCTTTTTGAGCCGATTTTTCTTGTGCAGCAAGATAACTGTAAAATTATGTATACATATATTGGATTTAACATATCTAGTAAATATTTAATATGTATTGGACTACCTGCCATCTAGGGGAGAGGGTGGGGGAAAGGAGGGGAAAATTTGGAACAGAAAGCTTTGCAAAGATCAATGTTGAAAAATTACCCATGCATATGTTTGTAAATAAAAAGCTGTAATAAACACACATACAATAAATAAATAATTGACCCAGTTTTTCTTGCTTGTCCTTGCTGATTTTATTTACATCATTGTAATTATGACTTATTTTGGTTTTTTCTCCCTTCGTGACACATCATTTCATACAAAAGAAGCAGCGTGATCCTAGAGTCAGAGAACCCAAGTTCAAATTCCACCTCTCATGTGTACTCTCCACTTCTGGGGCCATTTTTAGATTCTTGTTTCTGTGATATTTACATATTTCTTTGATCATATTTATTGTTTCTTATAGTACAATAATGTTCCATTTTACAGTGTTCCAAAAATCTATGGATAGTTTTAAACTGTTAGAACTATCAAATAATGCTATTGTGAACCTGCTTATATGGGTGGGTCTTTTCTTGCTGTCAATAACTGTCTTGGAGTATAGGTTCCATAATGGGATCTCTAGGTCAAAGAACAGGAATGACATTAACTCTTATTGCATAATTACAAATCTCTTCCCAGATGTGCTGAAGTGATTTTCAGTGCCACCTGTAGTGAATTAGATTGCCTGTCTTCCCATAGCCTTTCCCACCTTGTGAACTCAAATGTGTTTCCTGTTGCTTTCCTTCTCAACCATCACTTTTTCCTTTACCACTCTGATCCCTCTATTCAAACTTCCCAAAGAAGAATCTCCCAGTAGAGCCATGGAATGAGAGCCCCGCAGAAATGGAAAGGGCTGAAGATCTCATTCCTTCAGGTCCCCATTATACAGGTGAGGAAGTTGAGACCTATAAAGGTTAAGTGACTTTCTCAAAGAACCAGAACTAAAACTCATGGCATCTCCATTCACATCATAATTAAGTGTTCCTAAAATCATGATCTCTTCCTCTTATTTCTTTCTCCTTCCCCACACCTGTGATTCTTTCCTTTTTCCTTCCCTCCCTCCCTTCTTCTCTCCTTCCTTCTTTCCTTCCTTCCTCCCTTCCTCCCCTCCTCCTTTCCTCCTTCCTTCCCTCTTTTCCTCCTTCCCTCCTTCTTTCCTTCCTCCTTCCTTCCCTTCCTTCCTTCCTTCCTTCCTTCCTTCCTTCCTTCCTTCCTTCCTTCCTTCCTTCCTTCCTTCCTTCCTTCCTTCCTTCCTTCCTTCCTTCCTTTCTTTCTTTCTTTCTTTCTTTCTTTCTTTCTTTCTTTCTTTCTTTCTTTCTTCCTTCCTTCCTTCCCTCCTTTCCTTCCTTCTTCCCTTTCTTTCTTTCTTTCTTTCTTTCTTTCTTTCTTTCTTTCTTTCTTTCTTTCTTCCTTCCTTCCTTCCTTCCTTCCTTCCTTCCTTCCTTCCTTCCTTCCTTCCTTCCTTCCTTCCTT
>JAJPUD010001675.1:189861-225006 GCA_023553655.1 Myrmecobius fasciatus | reverse complement strand
CCTTCCTTCCTTCCTTCCTTCCTTCCTTCCTTCCTTCCTTCCTTCCTTCCTCCCTCCTTCCCTTCCTCCCTGATTTCCTTACTTCTTTCTTTTCTTCCTTCTGTTGAGGTTGGGAAGGGAACCCTAAAAGTTTGGGGTCAAAGACTGGTGTCACAGGTATCTCAAAAGAATTTGCAGGCTTGAGCCCATTTCCTAGTCAAAGGGCAAAGTTTATTGGTATTGTAACTTCCCCTGCCTTCCCTGGGAGGAGTGTGGGAGTGTGGGGGGAATGTAATGTTATTTTTGTGAGGAAATTGGGCAATTGGAGTTAAGTGACAACACTCACTAGCAGTATGATCTTAGTTAAGTGTCTAAGGCTAAATTTGAACTCAGGTCCTCCTGAGTTCAGAGCTGGTGCTCTATCCACTGCACTTCTAGCTGCTCCTGGGAGGTGGGTGTTATAATGACCAGGAATCAAAGGGCCTGAGTTTCTGGTCTTATTTCCTTCCTAACTAGTTATGTGATCCTGAGCAGTTTATGGATGGACTCTCTGGTCTCTGGGATTCCTTCCAATTTGGAATCTATTAGCCCATATTCTCTGAGGTCCCTTTAGCTCCTATGATGTTCTAATCTCATTTAATGACTTGGTGAGCATCAGTAGCCATCCCAATGTCATTATTTATCATTACCTTTGCCAGCACCTTCATCTTTTTAGCTAGTGGGCTGACTGAGGCAGAAGGATTTTCACTACCTTTATTTAAACTTTCCTATTCTGCCTTCAGAAAATAAGTATTTTCTCTGAGCTGTCAATGTGCTCCACAGGTAGTCTACTGAGGAAGGATTTGAAGCCAACTTCTTCCTATATTCAACCCTGCAGTTGGATTTCCAGCCACGTGATGGATGGGCCCACATTTGTGGTTGTAACTGTAGATCTTTTTCCAAAGCTTATTAGCAGGCATTTAAAAAAGTCTTTATTAATAATTCACACATAGTAGGGAGGGAAAAAAGGTATAGCATCTTACAAGAGCCATTCTTAATGCCAGAATTCCTATTCCATTTGTTATATCTATAAAAGAAAGACCCTAATCCATCATGGACAGACAGAAAGACCTGTGCAAGAGAAGCTATTTATCAATCATGCTGAGTGTGATCTGGCCTTTAGAGGCACAGAGGGGTCTCTATTTTTTTTTTTAAAAAGAGCCCTAGAATTAGTGAATGACTCTTACCAGTGTCTGAAAATAACATGGGGATGCTCAAAACAGAACCGGAGGCTCAGGATGAGTGCTGCTCAGATAACTCGAGGTGAGGTACCTTCATGGGCAGCTGTGTTTGGCTAGCAGAGGCCGCCAGGATAGACAAGGCATCTGGGCACCCTCGGCTAACTTTGGAAATATCTAGATGCTGGGATTGATGAGTGCATCTTCTGCAGGTTGGCAGGAACATGTGTGGTTTGATCAGTGTCCAATTCTGGTTCTGTTACTCATCCCTGTGAGACCTTAAGCAAGTAATTTCCCTTTAGGTGCAAGTTTTCTTATCTCTAAAATGAAGAATTTCATAGTCTCTGAGGTCTCTTCCAGGTCTAAATCTGTGGCTAATGAAGCAAATATTTCCACAATCCTAAGAAGATTTTCTGGCCTTAAGAAATATGATATTGACTAAAAATGGGAGAAATATAAAGAAATCTGGAAAGATTTTTATGATGCAGTAGATAGAACATAAGAGTCCCTAAGTTCAAATCCTGACTCAGATACTTACCAGCTGTGGCCCTCTATGTACCAATAATGATGACAAATAACTATAGCACTTTAAGATCTGTAATGTGCTTTATATCTATTATCTCATTGGAATCTGTGGACCTCATTTTACCTCATCTGTAAAATGGAGGTGGGGCAGGCTTGGAGGGCCTCTGGGTTCCCTTCCAGATCTAAATTTATGATAGTATAACCCATGATCCATCATTTTATACTTAATGTGATGGAAAGTGCCATCTGCATCCAGAGCGAGAACTATGGAGACTGAATATATATCAAAGCATAGTATTTTCACCTTTTTGTTGTTTGTTTGCTTGTGGTTTTTTTCTCATGTTTTCTCCCTTTTGATCTGATTTTTCTTGCACAGCGTGACAAATATGGAAATATATTTAGAAGAATTGCACATCTTGAATCTATATTGGATTGCTTGCTGTCTTGGGAGAAAGAAGGAGAGAAATTTGGAACACAAGATTTTGCAAAGGTGAATGTTGAAAATGATCTTTGCAGTATTTGAAAAAAATAAAATACTATGTAAAAAAAGAAATCCAGAGGCCTGCAAATTTGCACTCATGAGATGTTTTACTTCCTGACAAAAATCTCAAACATATTATAAAAGAGTTTATACATGTATATATGTATGTACATGTATGTATGTGTGTACATGTGTAAACATATTTGATACTATCCTTTGATGGTGACACTTATTGACAAGTCTATTGCCCATACACAGTTCTGGGCTGCAGTTCTAGAGCAAAGAGGAATGTTAGTGATCAGTCACAAGAGAGAAGGAGTCCTTCCTGGGTAAAGAACCTCTTCCCAGATCAAATTACCTCGGAAGCACCAAAAACTTGAACTAGCTCTGAAACTTGCAGCACGAAAAAGCCTAAAGCTTGGGAGAGTACCTTCCCACTCCCAAGTAAGCAGAGACCAACTTTAACATCAAAGTCAAAGCCAATAAATAGGCTAGGGAAATGAACAAACAACAACAACAAAAAGGATTGGCCATAAAGAGCTACTGTGGTGGCAGGGAAGATAATAGAATGTGAGTAAACAGCAAAAAAAGAATTTGACTATAAAAAACTACTATGGTGGCGAGGAATACAATATAATAAACTCAGAATTAATAGAGGATCATGGAATACTTTGCCTGTCAGAATTATAGACAGATAAAGGAAGCATTTATTACCAAACAAGAGATAGGGAGCATTACAGGTTGGAAAATGAGTAATATTAATTACATCATATTGAAAAGTTTGTGCACAAACAGAACCAATATATCCAATATTAGAAGGGAAACAGGAAATGGAGGGGAGAGGAGAGAGGAAGGAGTTAGAGACTTAGAGTATTTGTTTAATAAAGGTCTCATTTCTATGGAAAACTGAGTTAAATTTTTAAGAATACTTGTCATTCCCTAAGTTGATAATGCTCTAAAGATATAAACAGGCAATTTTCAGAAGAAGACATCAAAGCTATCTATAGTCATATTTTTAAAAATGCTCTAAATCACTATTGATTAGAGAAATGAAAATTAAAACAACTCTGGAGGGCCACCTTACAACTATTTGATTGACTAATATGACAGTAAAGGAAAATGACAAATGTTGGAGGGAATGGGGAAAAGCTGGGAAATTAATGCATTGTTGGGGGAGTGGTGAATTGATCCAACTATTTTAGAGAACAATTTGGAACTATGTCCAAAAATTGTGTATAACCTTTGACCCAGCAACACTACTATTAGGTCTCTATGCCAGAGAGATGAAAGAAAACAGAAAAGGACCTTTAAGTACAAAGATATTTATAGTAGCTTTTTTTAGTGGCAAAAAATTGGAAATTGAAGTGATTCCTATCAATTGAGAAATAGCTGAATACGTTGTGACGTGTGTTTGTGATGGAATACTATTGTTCTATAAGAAATAATGAACAGGATGCTCTCAGAAAAACCTGAGAAGACTTATATGAACTAATGCAAAGTGAAATGAGCAGAACCAGGAGAACTTTGCATGCAGTAATAGCAACATTGTACGATGATCAGCTGTATCACACAGGGGATAACTGTGTAGTTATTCTCAGCAATATAAAACAATTCATAGCAGCTCTTTTTTGTGAAGGCAAAAAATTTGAAATTGAGGGGACGCTCCTTGATTGGGGAAGGTCTAAATAAATAAATAAATATATATGATATAAATATCATATATATTATAAATATAAATAAGTACATAAATAATGAATATGACTGTTATGGAATACTATTGTGCTGTGGGAAATGATGGGGGCGGAAGCAGATTGTTTCAGAAAACCATGATAGGCTCTGATGCAAAGAACATGAGAAGAACCAGGAGATCATTGTGCACAGTAATAGCAATGTTGTAATGACGATCAACTGTGAAAGACTTGGCTCCTCTGATCGATACAATGAGCCAAGATAATTCCAAAGATCTCATGATGAAAAAAAATGCTATCCACTTCCAGAAAGAGAGCTAATGAACTCTGAGCACAAACTGAAGTATAATTTTCTATTTTTCTTGCTTTTAAAAAAATTCTGGCTAACATGAAAATATATTTTGCATGATTTTGCATATATAACTGGCATCAGATTGCTTGCCTTCTTGGTGGGTGTGGGAGGGAGAGAGAATTTAGAACTCAAAATTTAAAAAGAAAGGAATGCTAAAAAGAAATAAATAAATCGAATGTGTGTGTGTGTGTGTGTGTGTGTGTGTGTGTGTGTGTGTGAAGAAAAAAGTGGAAGGCTTTTATTTAGAAGAGGAATAAGACAGTTCCTTCAGCTCTAGAGGGCAGAACTAGACTTGGGGAGAAGTTGCAAAGAAGATCTGGGCTGTGTGTAAAAACAATTGGCCTGAAAATGAGAGGTGTCCAAAGGTAGAAAGGGATGGCTGGGGAGCCGGTGGGGTCCCCTTTACTGCAGGGCTTCCAGCAGAGGATGGGTGACTACCAGTCAGAGAGATCCATGGGTTGGATCAGGTAGTATTTGAGGTTCCTTCCATTCCTAAATCTGGGATCCTGGAAACTCTGTACCCAGGACATCCACAGCACAGGCTGTGAAGTGAGCCAGATGGGAGGCATTTGGAGACTGACTTCCTGAGCCCCTCCATTACAGAATATGAAAGAGATCTGGACAACTGGGATGATCAGAAAAAAACTCCCTGAGAATCACGGGAGGCTCATTTGTGACCAATTAGCTCCACCCGGCACAAATAACCGTGTTGCAACACAACTTTGTAAATTCATGGCAAATCTTGAGTGTGTAAATATAAGGTAATGACTGATAATCACAGGATCAGGAACTGACACGGTCTGTCCCCTTCCCCCAACCCCATAGAAAAGGAGACCCAAGAAATCTATTGTAGTTCAGCTTCCAAATATGTGGCAACTTCAAGGATAATGACTAAGCACTTGGCTGAACCATACAATTAGTGTCACATCAAGCTCTTTGTCAGCTTTTCAGCCAAGGCCTTCAGCAAGCGTCTCCCCCTCCCCAATACATCCTACTTGGGGGTGACAGGGAAGGAAGAAGAAAAAAGAAAGAGAAATGAAAGATTATCTCAAAGGGAGTGGTTCTACAAGTCTTGCTTTGCATCATGTCAATAATCTGACTGTGGGGAGGACATGCATTTGACTATTGACATCTTGTCCTATGGTAGAAAGAGGACTGGATCTGGAGCCGGACACCTGGCTCTGCCATCAATTACCTGGGTGAACTTGGCCAAGTCACGGACCTCAATGTCCTCCTCTGAAAAATGAAGGGTTCTCCCTACATGGTACCAGCAGTGACTTAGGACTTAATTAGGATTAATATTTTTAAGGCTTGCAAAACCCTTGACAAATATGATCTCACTTCACCCTTAGGGCATCCTTGTGGAATAGATGTTTTTTAATTTTTTTTTAATAGTTATAGCTCCTGAGACTGGCACAAAGTAAATACTTAATAAATGTTTGGGTATCCCATATACAGCTTGTGTCGAATCTCATATATAGCTTCCTTTCTCTCCCCCATTAGATTGTAAGCTCTTTGAGGGCTTTCCTCTCTTTTTGTATCTCCATTGCTTAACAAAGTGCCCAATACATAGTAGGTACTTAATAGATGTTTGATTGTTGTTTTGACACGCTTCTTGAGTTTTTTTCTTCATTCACTTAGTCTACTCACTTTTTCATTCATGGAATCATAGGATTTGTGGCTAAAAGATCCCTTAGATCCTTTGATCCAGCCCCTTCATTTTATAAGTAAGGAATCTGTGATCCAGAGAGGGAGAATAATAGAACCGAACATGGAATCCGAACTGAAAGGACCTTAGAGATCACTTAGCCCAATTCTTTCATTTCAGAGAAAGGGAAACTGAGGCCCAGATAAAGAAAATGATGTGCATAAGGTTTTCCCCCTATTTAGTTGCAGAAACAGGCCTGGAACTCAGATTTCCTGATGCTCCATTTCCCAGTTCACAAATGGAGAGAAGGATTGAGTCTTTGGGGCCAATTGTTTTGAGGAATCATTGTGGTAAAAGATGCTGTTGAGATCCTCTACTCTCTGCATCTTTTATCCAGTCCTGGTGGGAAGGTGTGGAAATCCAGATTGAATTACAAAAAGATATAGGTGTGAAAGGGGAAAAGACATAAATCCAAGTGAATTTCTTTTTTTTTTTTAAAGAAAGAAAGAAAGCAAAAGAAAGGCAGCATATTCCCAGACAACACAACAGTCTTCACTCACTACTCTGGGCCAAGGAGAGCTATGGAACCTGTCACTGGTTTCAATGGGCAAATTAAATAGATGCAATCTGACAGGAGGGAAAGAAACCAAGGCCCTCCATCCAATTACTGCCCGAAGAAGATTAAATTATTGGGCCCTTCTCCCTCCTGTGTGCAAATGGACATTTAAATGGACCCACCACCCTTCCTGTTCCCAGAGACTGAAGCTACATCTCTGCACCCCCGGGGCAGTCTACCCCACATCACAGCTTCAGGGATCTGGCAGGCTAGCATGCTAATAATTGACATTTATGTATCACCTTAGGCTCATTGTCTCATTTAAATCTCATAAAGACCTTCAAAGCCAAGTGTGATGGGTATTATTACCCACATTTTAGAGATGAGGAAACTGAGATTCAAAAAGGATTTGTCTAGAGTCACAGAACTAGTAAGGATCTCCCAAACTGCATCGCAGTGGCTCATGATTCACCCTTGAGCCATTAAATTTCAAGGACATAACCAGAAGACAACAGTGACCCTGAAATGTCAGAAGCATGAGCCATCCCTCCAAAGGAGTGCCCTGATCACCCACATTCCCTGTATGTGTGCCTTTCTATAGGTGCTCCTTAAGTGGGTCAAGTTGTGGCAGAGTGTACCCCAGGTTTATGGGAGAAATGTTCTGTTTCTATTTTCTTACTATGCTATTTCATTAAATATCTTTGCTTTAATTAAGATGGGGAATCCCAATCAGCTCTTCTCCTCTAGCACCTCCATCTTTTTTTGTCTGTCTGTCTGTCTGTCTCTGTATTTCGGTTTCTATCTCCCTCAATACCTGTCTCACATATACCAATCATTTTATTTTACATATTATTTCTTCATTTAAAAACATTCATTTCTTCTTTTCTCTTACTTCAAATAGCAACCTAAATATTCTTGAATGATCACTAAAGTCCTAGTCTGATAGCTTATTAAAGCATGATTTGGCTAATGGAAGATAAACTCTTGTAGGTTCTGCTCTGAACTGGAAAGAGTTCTAGTATGAGTTAGACAACAAGCATTTATTAAGTACTTACTGTGTGCCAAGTACTGTGCTAAGTACTGATAGTATGAAGAAGGACAAGAAATATTTCCTACTTCAAGGAGTTTACATCCTAATGGGAGAACCCACATGAAAATAACTAGACATATATTCAAAGAGAGAGATATGCAAAACATAGCCATGTATAAACATGTATCTTTAGCTCTTGAATAAATATACATATATTATATACATTTTACATATTGTATTTATAATATCTTACATCTATATCTCATCTATAGCATATATATGTGTTTAAGAGATATGTTATCATGTGTGTGTGTATAAATAACATATACACATAGAGTAAATGGAAGGTAATTGCCAAGGGAAGGCACTGGACAGGGGGAGATGGAATCTAGGAAGACTTCCTGCAGGAGTTAGGATTTGAGCTATCCTAAAGGAAACCAGAGAAGCTGGGAGTCAGAGTGAGGAGGGAGTATTTCAGACATAGCCAGGCTGGCCAAAGACTCGTGAATTCCTCAGTACAGCACCTTCAGAAATCAAAGTGGGACCGCTATCTCTGCTGGGGAAGGGATAATCACGCTGATGAGATCAAGGACATTTTACATTCTGAAGAATGGGGAAGCCAGATCCAACGGAACCATGTTGTGAGACTTTCTTATGGTTTCTCTGTATTTCCTTCATTCTTCCTTTTCCTTTTTTGGAAAGAGGTAAATATGATAACTCACTTAGAAAACAAATTGTTGTTATTTTTAATGACAGAGAAACAGGCCCAGAGTTGTGATGAGGGGAAAGGTGGTACGCTTGACCGAACACTGGTTTCCTAATAGGTCAAATGAGGGGTTGATTTCTGCCTTGCCTTAAAGGTCCCTTCTGGAAGTCTAAGGATGTGGGAGCTGTCCACCCCGGGGAGTCTTGAGTGATTTGTTCCTCTCTCCCGTGGGAGTACTTCCTGCCAGAGAGATGCTGCAGAGACCATTTGAAAATAGCATTTTTATTAGCAGTGGTCTTGCTGGGCCTCTGAGCTAGGAGCAGCTGGCTTTCTGGCTTCAGCAGGGCTTGTCACTCCCCATTAGTCCGAGGATGGGATCAGATAGCCTGGGCAGGGCCTTTAATAAGCCAGGTCCAGAAGCCACTTGTAAACACTCTGCTTGTATCCTAGCCATTATATCTATTGATAACTGACCACAGGATGAGAGAGGTAAATAAATCTCTGATTCTAGTATAGACATGTCAGAGTTGGAAGGAACTTTAGAGATCATCTGCTCCATTCCTCTCATAGATGAAAAATGAAAACCCAGAGAGGGAAAGATACTTGTTCAAAGTCACACAGCAAGTTAGGGAACAAAGAACTAGAACTGGGTCTCCTCGTTGAGGTTTTGGGATTTTCTTGGCCTTTTTTATATGCCCAATACTTAGCACAATGCCTGATCCATAATAGGTGCTAAAAATGGTGGTTGATTAATCTTTCCATTATAGTCCAACTGCAGAATAAATGGGTAGTGAGGAGATAAGGTAGAAAAAGTCTTTTTTTCCCTTGAGAACAAAGTCTGGGAAATCTTTAATATCAGGTTAAGAAGAAATGAGGTCTCAGCTGTCTGAATCCCCCTGGAAAAAGCCATCAAGTTGGGAAAGCATTCAGGCAGCTATTTTCCTGGGATGAGACAGAGCTGGAACAAACTCAAAATCAAGTCTGTGATTCAGGAAAATTTCCTTTTTTTTAAAAGCGTGATTCATTGCCAGTCTTAGAACAAGAACAGCTGATCTGAAATGGCCTTATCCTCACTGGTCCAGCCTTACTTCTTGCCCTCACCAAGACAGAGAAGTCACTTTTCACTGAGTCATTTGGTGATGGTGACAAGGGTAGGGAGACGGCCAGGTCTTGCCCTAGTCAAAACACAGCACCAAAAAATGGGTTTTGTCACTGAAGGATATATGTTGTAAAGGCAGGAATGAGAGCTCTGGATTGAGAAAAATAACCTTGCTACTTTGCTGTACTTTATATGTATGACTTAAGTTCATCTGCATAAACTGCAGTAGATGGATTTGGGGAATGTCTAATCCTAAATAGAATAGTTCTCTGGAGCAAAGGGCTTTAATCTTGGCAAGACAAGGACTCTTCTGACTCTTAGTTCAATGCTATTTTTTTCAGATCACTTGGTGAAGAGACTTTTCCAAGATACCATTGCTTTCCTCCATTGAGAGTAACAATCCTTACCAGGTTGATCCCATGCCTGCTGGTTAAACCTTTTGACTAAAGTGATGTCAGACTGAAGGAACAGAGAAGTGGGGGATTGTGGGAAGCTATCCAGGATCAAGATATGATTTAAAAAATTAGTTCAGATAGAACTATACAAAACCAACCTGTGATTTCCAGAGCTGAAAAATTGTCAGAACCCAAAATAAGAAGTGAATCTACAGAGTGGCCCCCTTTCTCCTCATATTTGTTTTTTTTCTGATGCCTGAAGGATATTTATGACTATTCCATGATTATCTTTTCTGCTACTTATTGCTGATATTAAAAATCGTTAATAACACAAAGCTGGATGAAAACAACTAATCCACTGAATTAGACATCCTAAAGGATTTCAGCTGGTTAGAAAATTGAGTTCAATCTAAGAAGTTCAGTGGCAATAAATATAAAGTCTTTCAATTAGACTGAAAAATCACCTCTCAGATCTCTGGAGAAGTTAAAAAGTTTTTTGTACAAACAAAACTAATGCAGACGAGATTACAAGGGAAGTAATAAACTGGGAAAAAATTTTACCTTCAAGGGTTCTGATAAAGGTTTCATTTCTAAAAACACAGAATTTATAAGAATTCAAGCCATTCTCCAATTGATAAATGGTCAAAGAATATGAACAGACAATTTGCAGATTAAGAAATTAAAAGCCATTTCTACTTCTATGAAAAGGTGCTCTAAATCACTATTTATCAGAGAAATGCAAATTAAGACTACTCTGAGGTACCACTACACATCTCTAAGACAGGAAATTGACAAATGTTGGAGGGGATGTGGGAAAACTGGGACTCTAATACATTGATGGTGGAGTTGTGAACTGATCTAACCATTCTGGAGAGCAATTTGGAACTATGTCCAAAGAGCTATGAAACTGTGCATACCCTTTGATCCAGCAGTGTTTCTACTGGGCTTATATCCCAAAGAGATCATAAAGGAGGGAAAGGGATCTACATGTGCAAAAATGTTTGTGCAGCCCTTTTTGTAGTGGCAAGGGACTGGAAAATAAATGGATGCCCATCAGTTGGAGAATGGCTGAATAAGTTCTAGTATATAAAGGTTATGGAATATTATTGTTATATAAGAAAGGACCAGCAGGACGATTTCAGAGAAGCCTGGAGACATATGAACTGATGCTAAGTGAAATGAGCAGAGCCAGGAGATCATCGTACACAGTAACAAGATTATGTGATGACATGGCTCTCTTCAACAATGAGATGATTCAGGCTAGTTCCAATGATCTGGTTATAAAGACAGCCATCTGCACTCAGAGAGAGGACTGTGGGAACTGAGTGTGGATCACAACATCGTATTTTCACTTTTTGTAGTTGTTTGCTTGCATTTTGTTTTCTTTCTCATTTTTTTCTTTTTTGATCTGATTTTTCTTGTGCAGCATGATATTTGTGGAAACATGTATAGAGAATTGCACATCTTTAACATATATTGGATTACTTGCCATCTAGGGGAAGGAGTGAGGGAGAAAATGTAGAACACAAGGTTTTGTAAGGGTGAATGTTGAAAATTATCCATGTATATATTTTGAAAATAAAAAGCTTTAATTAAAAAAAGTCACCTTCACAAATTAAGCTTGGCAATTTAAAGAAGGTCTTGGGGTTTTAGTGCACTACATGCTCAATGTAATTTAGAAGTATGGCATAGCAGATAAAGAAATGAATATAATTTTGGCTTTTGTTAAGTGAGACACAGATTCCATTAGTAGAATTGATAATCTCCAACTGATGGAGGGATTCTACACTGTTCAAACTGCACTTGGGGTCAGTGGTCAGTTCTGGGTACCAAATTTTGGAAAGGATGCTAATAAACCAGGAAATATCTAGGAAGAGCAATTAGAGTGGTAAAAGGCATTGAGATAATACTAATTAAGAACTGGTTCAAGGGACCAAGATATTTAGCCTAGAGAAGAAAATAACCAGGATAAATGTCTTAACTATTTTCAAATATTTGAAGAGGTGCTATCATAGAAAGGAAATTGGACCTTTACTTCTTGGACCCAGAGGGCAGACGTAGGAACAAAAGATGGAAGTTGAAAAGACGCCATATTGATGTATCTAATAATGAAAGATTTCTTTAAGTGGAATGGGCCACCCTGAAAGGTAGGAAATGTGGTTCCCCTTTCCCCAAAAGTCTTCCAACAAAGTTGAATGACCTTTTGGTAGGAAACACAGTGACACTAGGAATTAGCTAGGGAGATGGATTGTACTAGATGGCTTCTAAAATCCTTTCCACCTCTGAAATTTTGTGAATCTGTAATTTAAATCAAATGAGACATAAACAGGGAGGTGTATTCCCACCGAAGGTGTTTGCCTCTGTCAAGGAAAATGTCCAGCATGGAGTTCAAATTAAAGAGAGATTACCTATGGATGGTGAGATACTCTAAAACCCCTGTTCTCACATGGCATTGTGTTGTCTGCATCAATTCCTAGAACATTGTGAAGCTTCATAAAAACCTGACTTTAATAATTCACAAATAAATAAAGAATGTCAATCATTCAGTCACTTATATAATGAACATGCATCTATTAAACAACCACTATATACTAGGTATTGTACTAAGTGATGGAGATACAAACATATATAAGATAAATAAAACATAGTCCCTGTTCTCAAGGAGTTCAAAATCTAGTGGAAGAGACAAGTGAACCGTTATGTACAAATGAGGTATATATAAGATAAATAGGAGATAATCAGTAGAGGGAAGACATTATCATAAAAGGAGATCAGGAAAAGCAGTTGGTTGAGTGAATCATAGAACTGGCCCCTCATACATAGATCTTGGACAGATGCTGTAAATGGACAATGATCTGACCCAGAACCAAACAGGAAGAAGAGAAGAATGGAATGGATTGCCTTTGGAAAATGGCAGGGTATACTGAAGCACCCTAAACCTTTTCCTGAAACGGCAGCACAGATTTTGAACAACATTCTTCTGATCAGGTTGTAGGGGAATAAGTCATGACATATGATCAGCTCCAAAGAAATGAAATCAAAGCAGCTCCCTAGGATTATGGATAATCATTGATGTAGAACTAAACGTGACCTTAGAAACCACTGAATCCAAATGTCATCTTTCATTTTGTCCAGGGTCACACAGTCAATTTAATTTATGAGCAAGATTTGAGTTTTGGTATTTCTGGCTCCCAATCAGGGACAATGGAAAGCTACATGTCATCCATGCACGTGGTGCTACATAATACATCTTAGGGAAGACAAACGAGAAGAGTATATCTCTTTGCTTTTGACTCTATCAGGGAAAAGTAGCACAATCTGGGAATAAGTAGGGATGCTGAAATGCTCCATTGGTATCTGCATAACATCACAAAGATGTAAGGAAGTTATCTATCCCATTGAAGGGACCTCCAGGGATGGATTTATGGGAAGATGTAGACCAGACCTGCACTCACTGAGCAGGGATGGATCCTGAAAAAGAGTACCAACATCAGTGAAATAATAGTTACCAAAGGAAGGAGATTAGGGAGAAAAGAGAAAATAAAGCATTCAACATGACCTTCAAGAAAGATCACCGAAATCATGTTTAGAGAACCTGGATTCAAATCTTAAATTTGCTACTACTCCCTAGGTGATATTGTTCAAGCCATTTAAGCTTGCCGAACCTTAGTTTTCTTATCTATAAAATAAATTATTTGGACAATAGGGTCTCTGAGGTTCTTTTCATAATAAGAAAGCCAGAGACACCCCACCCCCTCATATAGGAAGGATGCCATCCAAGCCATCCCAGACAAATGAGAAGCTGTGGTATTTCTGTAACTTTCCCCAAAAAGTCATCTACAACCTATTTCTGAAGTACCAAGTCATCAATTTTCTTTACCTCTGGGGTCACACTGTTTGTTCGTTTTTCCCTCTCTACTTTTTGGCAAAAATATGGAGGCACGTGGCCCAGTGTTCACAAAAGAGCAAGGAGACTGCTTTCATATACTAGCCTCTCCTACTTACTACCTGTATAGCCATACATGTCATTTTTCTTCTCTGGGCTTTAGTTTTCTCATTTGTAGAATAAAGAATTGAAACTCAATGACCCATAAAGTTCCTTCCATCTCTAAATCCACTGTCCTGTGAGCCACTTGTTAAATAAAAGAAGGTAGGGGTCTCTGGTTGTCAATTCTGAAAATTGACACCAGAGGGCAGACATCATAGAATTCTAGAGAACCTTAACCTTAGCTAACCATTAAGCTTGGATCCATTTGTTTGTAGACAATAGGTGTCAAACCAGAAGATTGCATCCGTTTTGTGAAGCTCCACGTGAGTGGGTCTCCTTTTGCACAGAGAGGATCTTGACAGAAGGCTGGCTGTAAAAAAAACAGTCATGTTTTTCATTCTAGGAATATTTACGTTGCAGATTTTCTATAATATGAAAAAAATCACCTCGCTCCTTAATTGTTTCATTGTCTGGACTTCCATTTGTTGGATTTTTCTTAAAATGGATTGAAAATGTGTAAATAATTAGAAAGGATAGCTGGTTAGACCTGGCCCTAACTACCATTAGGATAAGGAAATGGCAGTTCCAAAGGGTTATAAATCACTGGACAAATAGAGTGCTCCGGTGTGTCATTATAGAATATTAACAGGACAACCTTACACAACATGCTGTGAAGTTGAACCTTGGAGCCTCACTCATACATTACAGAGTAGCCACATCCAAGAAGTCAGGAGACTAATGATATTCCTAAGAACAGCCATTGTAATCATCATCAACATAATCAGGACTTTATTAGTGTCAGGTTGGTCCAGGTTAAGGGCCTTTTCAGCTGGAGAAGGCTACCTTCAGACCATCCAAAATAGAATCTGGGACCCTGAGCATCCAGGGGTGGGATAGTTGGGGGTGGGCAGCCCTGCCTCAGCCTGTCTGGGGATGGTCAGAAAGCAGTTTCTGCTCTGAGGATGATGATGGACACCAGGCAAGAGCCAGGGCTGGGATGAACCTCCCTGAGAGCCTCATTCCTCTTTGTGCCACACAAGGGCCCCTGGGTCTCTGTTTTCTCACCTGTAAAATGTAAGGGTGGGGTTAGGTGACCCCCAAGGTCTAAATCTACTATAGTCCTAACTAGGGCTTGGGCTTCTCCCAACTTGAGTTGTTTCTATCTTGAATGTGAGAGGAGAGCCGCCATCTTGGACAGAGATAAATATATTATATGAATGAGAGTCACCACCTTCCTCAGACTCATAGTCCAGGAGTCTTCTTGGAGACCCCCATCTCTCACCCATCATATCTGGGCTATTGACAAGATCCATCAGTTCCCTCCTTGTAATATCTCCCAAACAGGCTTCCTTCTCCTTGACACTGCTACCCTTCTAGTACAGATCCTCATCACCTCACACCTGAACATTAACCTACTCTCCCCACTCCATCCATCCTCCATTAAGCCTCCAAAGGGATTTTCCTAAAGTGCAGATCTGACCTCCCTTCCTCAGTAAACTCCAGCAGCTCCCTTTCACCTCAAGGAGCAAATACAAAGTGCTATTTGTCACTCAAAGCTCTTAATAACCTACTATCCTCCTACCTTTCCAAGCTTCTTGTATGTTATTCTTTGAAACACGGTCATCAATCCAGTGACACTGACCTAAGCCAGATGCCCCATCTCTCAGCTCTGGGCATTTTCTCTGTTCTTTAGGCTCTCCCTCCTCCACTCCAACTCTTGTCTTCCTCAACTTTCTTTGAGTCTCAGCTAAAACCTGCTTCCTTCAGGGAGCCTTTCCCAAGCCCTCTTCATTTAGGGTCTTGCTTCTGATCATCGTTTCCTATTTAGCCCGTATACAAGCTGCTTTGTTTGCATGTTGTCTCCCCTTTCCTGGATTGCCCTCTTTGAGGGCGGGGTATATTTTTAGTCTCTGTCTTCCTAGTACTTAGTACAGTGCCTGACATGCAGTAGGTGTTTAATAAATGTTTACTGACTTGCTGAATGAATAAAAAAAGCATTCAGTATTAAGTACCTACTATGTACCAGAGAATGTACTTTACTTATTTTTGCCCTGAAATTCCCTCCTGGCTTTCAATTGCTTCTCTTCAAGAAGCTAAATCTATCCCCCTCCCTGCTGGGTTCAAGAACCAAAACGCCCCAAAATACTCTTGGGTACAGAACTGGAAAAATATTTATTTAGTCTTCACAAATGCCTTGGGAGATGGGTGCTTTTATTATCCTTATTTTACAGTTGAGGAGACTGAGGCAAAAAGAAGTGATGTGACTTGCCCAGAGTCACACAGGCAATAGGCACCAGAAGTGGGATATGGGTTTTCCCTGCTGGGTCCAAATCAGCTTTGTCCCAGATGGTCAGAACACTACTAACGCTGATGGTCCCTGGATGAGAAGGAAGGCTTCCCTTACTTTACCAACAATGCAATAGTGATAAGGAAAACTCATCTTTCTTTGACACTTTCCCACTAATGGTTTTTTGAGGCAGGTAGCAAAAATGCCGCCAGCATGCTACAAAAGGGGAAACGGAGGCTCAATCCTGCTTCCTATTTGATGATGATTACTACTGATGTAACCATCATGCTGTTGGGCCTCAGTCTGATAATGGCAAGGCTGGAGGAATGGAGGAAGAGCCAGATCAGGGAGTAAGGAAAGGGAGGTGCCCTTTCCCAGGACTGTGGGCAGAAGGAAGAGGACCAGGAACATCCAAGCAGCCGGCTACAGGGAGGGCATCGGGTTTCATCCCATGATGTGATTTAATGTAGCCAACCAACCAACCCTCACAAAGCTGGGGCATGTAATGGAGCCATGGACTGTGGCAGTCAGCCCATAGCCAAGCAGCCCCTCCTGAGTGCTGCTCTTATCACATTTGCCTGTCCAGTCAATGCAATTAGGAGGAGTGTGATCAGGACCAAGCCGCAGCCAAATGGCTGGAGGACAATTGAAGGGCTGAAATTCCTGCCTGGGTCTCAATTGCTTCTCTTCATCCTTCACCTTTCACCTTTCACCCTTCATCCCCCACCCTGCTGAGTTCAAAAACTAAAATGCCCAGGTACAGAACTGGGCAAATAGAACTTCATTCCCTGCTCTCACATTGCTTGAGTGGGGACAGTAAGAACAACTGATTGCTAAGTGAACACTTATTAAGCACCTTTGGCATGCCCAAAGGCAACCGCAAACAGAGCAGACTGGATGTACACAGCTCATTTCAGAGGTGCTGGTTTGGTCCAGGAGGACTCCAGGAAAGAGGAGGGAGGGAAGCTCTCAGAACAGTGAGTAATGGGAATAGGAATCCCGTTGCATTTTATCATCTGTTCCTGTCCAAGCCAGGTCCTGAAATCAATATCACAATTCCCCTTATTTCAAAATCTGTATTTGATTTTCCAAATGGTACCTATCATAATATAGTTACTCAGGAAGGGATGTAGCTATGCTCATAGATCCAAGAACCCAGAGGTTGGGCAAGAAGAAATCTTAGAGTCAAATACTTCAACCCCATCATTTTGCAGATGAAGAAAAAGAAATTGCTTGCTCATGAATTGTCCAGGAGAATATTAGGTTGGAGTTCCAACTGGGGCCGGGAGACATATGTGTCTGGGCTGCTCAGAGACGTGAGCTCCACGAAGCCCATTCCCAGGAAGCCGCTGGTGAGGGAGCCTTCAAAAAGCGAGAAAAGCCCAGTCCAGGATGGGCAGCGGCAAGGATGAGCCTGACAGGGAAAGATGGTGGCAAAGACTGCCAGATGCTAAATTAGGGGTGCAGGGCAGAGAAAACAGTTAGCTCTGGCCATGAAAGCAGCCAAAGGCAGGGGGTGCTCAAGTTGGGACAGAATCTCATGGACAGACCACTGAGTCACTCAGCCTGTTCATCTCTTGGTCTCCCGGACGTGTACTTGAGTTGGGAAATGAACTGAGTCAGAACTAAAGGACGAGAGGAAATGGGGCTGGATTATTTTTGAGAAATTGTGGAGCCCTTTGATTTATATAAGATGCTTCCCAGCTCTTCAACCTTAGCATTCTCCCAGTGTATAGGGGTGAGTCATGGGACGATGTGAGCTTAGACTAAGGAATATTACCAATAATGACACGTGCAAGAAAAAACCCCCAAGACTATGACCAGAGAAGGGGCTGGGTGGCCCAAGACCAGAGAAGGGGCTGGGTGGGCCTTGAAATAAAGAACAAGAGATGGACAGAAGGGGGAAGCAATAAGAGTTAGAAACCAGAGGAGGGCACCAGGGAGGCAAATTCTGGGGCCTCACAATGGAAAGGAAATAGGGACTAAGGGTTGGGGTGACAGACAAGGTGGTAGCAGGCCACGGCCCAGTCCCCTCATTCTTGCTGACCTTCACACTCCCATGCAGGGCTCTAAGAGAAGTGGGAAAGGGAGTGGGATTTAGAGGCAGAAGATCTGTTTTCCAATGCTGGCTTTTGCCACTTAGAGCCCAGAAGATCTAGGTGAATTCAGTCTTTCTCTGGGTTTTCTCATGTTCGGACCAGAACTCCATGATTTCTGGGATCCCCTTCAGTCTGTGATCCCCTTCAGCCTGAAATCAATGATCCTATAAGTCTACGTCTGATTAATGGGACCCTTCCCTTGGTCAATTACAGGACCCCTGCCGAGGGCCCAGGTCACCAGTGTGGCCCAGTCTTGGCTAGGCAGCAGTGCCTTGTGAAGATAGCGGGCTCATGGCCCCCCAGCAAGAAGCCCTGCTCCCAGCTGTTTGCCTCCCACACCCCATGTTCTAGTCCCACTTTTATCATCCTGTCTGCGGGCTGCTGCAAATCTTGCCCCCATCAGCTCCGCTCCCGGCTGGTTGGTTTTCTTAAGTGCCCTGTGGCCGGATCCCTTTCCGGGAGCTATAAATATCCTTCCACCCAGGAAGCTCCAGCTTTACTTTTGTGTCTTCTCCCTGGCTGGCTGGTGCCGGCTGATCTGGAATCAGCAGCCCCTTTCCAAAGGCAGATGGAAAAAACCAAAGCGCTGAGCTGCAGACACTGCCGCTGTTTGCCGCTTGCTAGAGTAACCTGATCTGGATGCAAGATGTTCCCGGACTCGGGCACGGGTGGCGGTGGGGGGAGTGCCAGAGGAAAGGGCCTGTATCAGCCTCCCAGCATCCTGGCTCTGCCTTTCCATCTCTGATGGACCTCTGGGTTTGTTTTTAAAGGAAGTAATTATTGGATTATATATCGAGAGCGAGGATGAATCAAGCATTTGTTAGGAACTTAGTATGTGTGGGCAATGACCGGGCTCTGGGAGGCTGCCTGGTCCAGATCCCCTCGTCTGAAAGAGGGAGAAACTGAGGCTTAGGAAGTGCAATGAAGCAGAGAAGGGGAGATTGAGCGCCGGACTGATTGTACTAACTGGTATATAACTCCTACAATCCCTTACATCTGTGATCCTATAACAGCTCCCCGAATCCAGAGCCGGGCTTGAAATGGGTCCCACGCAGTGGACGCCGTGGCCTTGGAGCTGTATTTTTGTACACCTCTGAGACAGAGAAGTCTGTCAGCAGACCTCGCTCCTCTGAGGGATGATTAGAATCAGAGAATCCTGGAGTTGGGAGGGTCGAGCATTTTGCTCCTGGGGAAACTGAGTCTCAGAGAATGATGTGTCCGACAAGATCCAACACACTAGTCGTTTTTCCTCCTTTTCCTTACAGTTTTTCTTTCTTTTTTTAATTAAAGCTTTTTATTTGCATAACATAGGTATGGGTAATTTTTCAGCATTAACCCTTGCAAAGCTTTCCCCCCTAGTCCCCACCCCTCCCCTAGATGGCAGGAAGTCCACTACGCATTAATTATGTTGAAATACTTGGCAAATCGAAGATGTGTATACATATTCCAAAGAGGAAATATTCTTCAGAGAGAGGAGATGGGAGCTGCTCAGAGCCACAGACAATGGAGCCACCGGCTCGAGTCAGATTATTTGAGGCTTTTTGTCAGCCTGAGACGTCAGTCCAAGGGTCAAAAGCAAGTAAAATACATCAGGATTAGCTACCCTCATGTCCAGGGGCCAGTTCCTGGTCAGGCTGGTCACAATCTCAGGTCCTTGAGATGGTCTCCGTTATTTACCACGTGACAACAGGACCCAGATGGCACAGTGTGGAGGTCCTTCATAGTGTTCCTGACCAAGATGCATCTCTGAGTTTCTTCCCTGGTGAAGAGCTCCGACCCGCAGGCTGTGTGCATTGGTGTTTTCCCTTTCCATCTTGCATATGGTGGTGCACTCAGTGATCTCCCCACCATGGTGAGGTCCAAGGTGGAAGAAAGGGTCATTTGTGATGATAAGGCCCTTCGGACATTGGCATGGCTATCCCGTTGGCCAGGCTGAGGCTGCCCATGCCAGGCTTGGGGCACGAGGAAGGTCTCACCCCAAGAATATCCTTCTTCATTAATGCCTTAAAATATGATGGCAGCTTCCAGCACTCCAGTGCCATCCTGTTGCCTGCAGCTGCTCCAAGTGCTAGTGTGTGACAAGTAGTGGGTTTTTTCCTAAGAAAATATTAATTTCATGCATCACAGCTTCTAGGCAGAAATGCTACCAGTCTTGAATCAAGATTGGGTTCTCCTAATGCAGAGTGGTGCAGAGGAGGGGGCCTGTGCTGAAATGGGCAGAGCTGTGTTCTCTGCTGGAGGACACTTGGACCACAGCCCCACCTCTGCCCCCATCACCTGACTGCCCCACATATGGATGGACATCTGGACTTAAGAGCCCTGCAAACCAGAGGCATCCAGTATTTATTCAGCAGGGATACCCTCAGCTCTCAATTATCCGCCTGTGAATTCTCCACTATGTGACCAGCCAAAAGCAAAGACTCAAAAACTTGCTCTCAGGAGTACTTCTGGACTGCCCTGTTATCCTTGTGTGGGCTCAGGGATGGGGGCTCCAACATTTACCTCCTTACCTTAAACAGAATGGGAAAGTCAATTTTCTAAATACTCAGAAAGTGCTGCCTTTCCATCTATTCCAATATTGAAGGTGATTACTTGCTTGCTGGCTTTCTTTTGCTTCCCTTTCCCCTCCTCCCCGCCCAGCAATATATATATATATATATATATATATATATATATATATACATACATATACATATACATATATGTATATATATATATATATATTTACAACTTCTGTCTTATCTTACAAAGACTCTCTAGGATTGAAACTCCCTGTGTCAAAAACAGTTGATCATCATAAAAAAATTATATTATCTAGACAGTGACCATATCAGCCTAGGATTGGGGACAGAGGAGGGGGACCCTTGGCCCTGAAGGGACCTTCGTTTGGAAAGTAAACATTAAAGTGTTCAAAGGGACAATAAGTAGGACTCCCGGGCAGAGATCACATGGATGGGAGGCTCTCAAGAGCAAATCTAGATGCCCTTGATCATGGAAGGAAAGAGTGGAAGACCCGAAAAGATGGATGTGACTGCAAAAGGAGCTCATTGACAAATTTATTCAGGAAAATAGAAGTAAGGGCAGAAGAGATATAAGCTCGCAGAAGAATAGTTTTAGGAAGACTAAACATCACAAGATTGGGGCTCACCATAAGTAAAAGAAGACAATTAAAGGGAGTTTTGGCTATGTGGAGAGTAAGAGGAAGATTAGAGGAGCTGTTTCCGATTAGGTGCAGGAGTTTTAGGAAGTAAGAATGAGAATGTATCACAGTATATCACTTTAAAAAAGACAACCTCACTTTATTTATTTTTATTTATTTATTTTTTTTTTTGCTGAGGTCATTGGGGTTAAGTGACTTGCCCAGAGTCACATAGCTAGGAAGTATTAAGTGTCTGAGACTGGATTTGAAGTCAAGTCCTCCTGACTTCAGGGCCAGTGCTCTACCCACTGTGTCATCTTGCTGCTCCCCAACCTCATTTTATTAAAGCAGTAAGCATACTTTGGGGAAATTATAAGATAGATAGATGATTATTATTAATGATCAATAATCTGGAGAGATTGAGTTTTTCTTTCAAAATTTTGCTTTTAAAAGTTCAGTCTCTTGAAGGACATTGCTGATAATGAGATTGGACTAATTTTTGTTCACGATTCCACTTTGATGGAAGCCATAGTGATATGCTCAGGCTTGGGTGGAGCATACCCATTTTTTGAATAGATAGCCCAAAGCTGGGGATGGTCTGGTATAGAGGTAGTTTCTCTGTCCAAGGATGACATGATGTCACTTTCAGCCCTTCATTTTAATATAGCCCACCTCCCATAATGTTAACCAATTAGAAGTGATTGTTCTTTGATGGATTACCTTTTCTCCAAAGACATAAACCTAAAG
Source organism: Myrmecobius fasciatus (assembly GCA_023553655.1). Taxonomy (NCBI): domain Eukaryota; kingdom Metazoa; phylum Chordata; class Mammalia; order Dasyuromorphia; family Myrmecobiidae; genus Myrmecobius; species Myrmecobius fasciatus. The sequence goes on along the minus strand of JAJPUD010001675.1, from coordinate 203,070 downwards.
AAGTAGCCAGGCAGTCTCTTTGACAAACAAGAGGAGAAGGAGTCATTTTATCACCAGCTTGCTGCTGTCATTAATAAAAATTGATTATAATTTATCCAACTTTCTATAATATTAGTTTTCATTTCTGAAAAATCAGCCACCTCTATTATCTTTATGTGTGTATTTATATCAATCTATCTAACCACCTATTTTTTGTGATGATTAAAAGTATTTTGGGAGACAAAGTTTTGGGTATATTATAATTATAATTTGGTTATAATCTAATTATAATATCCAATGATTTGGGTATATTTTGGTATATTGGGTATAATGTATATAATATAATTATAATAACATATGATAACTTGAGTACAATATAATAATTATATATAATATACATATATAAAATTTGGGTATATAATATAATAAGCAGATATCATATATTGGGTATAATATAATTATATTATAATCAGTTTTTATTAATGACAGTCAGCAAGCAGGTGATAAGATAATTCCTTATCCTCTTGTTTGTCAAAAGGGGGGAAGGGAGGGGTCTCAGATACAGATCTCTGAAATGATTCAGAAGGAGTGGAGGTTGGCAATCAGAAATTAAATGGTAGCTCTAAGCACTTGTTGGCCATCAGTTAGGAAGAGGTTTGGGACCAAGATGCTGCTCCTGGTGAGCTGGGAGGAATGTCTAAAGATTTAAATAACCACAGGCACTACTACTTGGCTAAATATTTTGTATTACAGAAAAATTTTGGTGCCTGGAGGCAAAACTTTCCTTCTGGAGAGAAAAAGCCATCCACCATCAACACTCCAGGAACAGATGGATTTCCCTCTTTTTAGGGAGAGGCGTGCACTTGGAGCTTTTTCCTCTATCTTATACTGAATTTGTGGCTGACCTACCTCCTTGAAAGAGCATAGGCTTCTGGGCTACAAACTAAAAGCAAGATAGTAGAGCCCACTCTTCTTATGGGGAAGGGACAGTACCTCCCCTGAGGACTCCGGCTGAACCCAGAAGCTGGAAAAAAGGGAAGTTCACAGCCACAGGCCCAGAAAAGGCATACATGGCATTGATCACAAGACCAGCAGGAAGACCAATCATATGAGACCAACAAGGAGCAGATCCGTTGGGAGCATCGTAATACTATCATCAGAAGACACTGGCCTCCCCAAAGTGTTGACCCCAAAGGGTTTATGGGTCACCCTTCCTAGTGCATCGTGATCACCTATGTTACCTGGTAGACATACTTCTCCACGCAAGTTCCCTAAATGTGTCCAATCTTCCCACTACAACGTGTATATTTGGGAGAGAATGTGCCTTAGCATTATAAGGGAAGGAGGGAAGTATTAGATTGGTATTTTTCTCAATATTCTCTTTCAGTAAATGCTTTTGTTTTATGCTGATTATGTCTTCCGTCTGACCAATAAAGGACCTACTTTGGTAGGAACTAATGAATTGTCTCTTTGACTAGATGTGGACTCACAGAGCACATTGAGTCTGAAGTAGTTTTCCTAGGGGCCCCAAATGCAAGAGGGAGTGGCTCAGGTGCTACAAATACATTGTAGAATTATCCTTAAAGTGGACCTTTAATATGTTGAATGTAATAGTCATCATAGCATAATAATGTACTACAATAAAATATTATAACAATTATCATATTTGTGTAATAATCATCTCTATCTTACCTAGGAGAAATGCTCTCAAAAAATCTAATTAGAAAAAAATTATAGGGCTTTGGTAGAGAGAGAAAGCAAATGTGGAAACTGAGGTTCATAAGATCATAGAATATTAATATGAAGTAATTTTGCCTTGTTTGCAGTTGGGGAATTATTTTATGTTCACTGATTAGAATGATCATGTCATGTCATCACAGATTTAGAAATAGAAAAGATCTCAGAGATAGATACTCATACCCCTTTTCACAAATGAGGAAACTGATACTCAGGGGTGATCTCTTGACTTCTGACTTAACCGAGGTCAACCAGATATCGAGCAGTAGAGACTGGATTTGAAACCAGATGTTCTGAATCAAGAATCAACACTCAGACTCAGCTGAGCTCTAAAAATAAATGATAATGGATAAAGCCTGGTGGAAATCAGAAGGTGATTCACCCCTTTGGAGCCACCTGGTGGCAGGCCTGATCATTGCCAGAGGGGACAAATTGGTTTTCTAGGTTCCAGCCCCACCCAGTTTATCCTGTTTATCCTTTAAACGGCTTACTATCGGATGGATTCTTTGTCTAGCCATAGAGAAGGAAACTTCCTGGAAGAATGCTCTCTACAGGGTCTAACATCACATATACAACTTGGTTTTTGAAGTCAAGGACATGAGAAGAGAATCAGTGACCACATCCAAGAAGTAATAAATAATAATAATAATAATAGCTACCATTTATACAGTGCTTTAAAGTTTGCTAAGCATTTTTACAATTATTATCTCATTTGATTTTCATAACAACCCTGGAAAGTAGGTACCATTATTATTCCTATTTTACAGATGAGAAAACAGAGGCAAAGAGTGCATTATGTGACTTGTCCAGGGTCACATAGTAAGTGTCTGAGGCTAGATTTAAACTCAGGTTTTCCTGACTCTAGGTCCAATTCTTTATCTACTATCTTGCTGCCTCTAGACCCAGAGCCCAAAAGGACCTTATTAAGATCCTTTAGTCCAATCTTTTCATTTTACAAATGGGAAAACAGAGTTTTTCCTCTTTTAGAGTAAATTGCTCAAAGGCACACAAGTGGTAAGTAGGGTTGTGAGCCCAAGTTCTCTGTTCCCAAATTCAAAGGTTCTTCTACTAGAGAATACAGAAATCATTTTATGTCATTAGGCATCAGTTTTCTCATCTGTAAAATGGGGACTAGCTGATCTCCACAGTCTCTTGTAGATGGAAATCCTATCCTCCCACGATATCGATGATCTCTTGGAGTGGGCTTACAATGTTCTCTGGAGTTTCCTATGGCCACAAAGACAGCAAGAAAGGTGGCAGGTGGGAGATATTCTGTTCTTTCTTCTGAAGAAGTTGGATTAGGGTTCTAGCCTTCTCTCCAAGTGAAATCATTTCATTTCCTTCCAGTTTTTCTCATTGGTTTTTCTTTTGAACTCACATATAACCTCTGCCTTTTCCCTCTGGATGCTCTCCTAGTTCCTCACATCCCCATAGTCCAGAAGTGGATGTTAAGCCCCGATCAGATTCTGGCTGAATTAACGATAGGATGACCTCACACCCCAGACATAGAGGGCTCCTATTTATACACACTAGCATATAATAGTCTGTCATTAACACACACACACACACACACACAAATACAGACACACACACACTGAGTCACTGAATTCTAACTCTCAACCACTCTGTCTTCTATCATTACTGACATCACAAGTGGGTAAGTGGGAAGGAAATTGCATTTTGAGCCAGAACCACCTGGGTTTAAGGATCTACTTTGCCCCTTGGGTGATTTTGAACAAGTTCCTTTCTTACCATGAATCTCAGCTGATCATTTAGATCTGGAAGGAATCTCAGAGGATATATAACAATAATAACAAGAGCTACCATTCATATGGTGCTTGCTATGTGCCAGGCACTGGGCTAAGCACTTTATAATTATTAACTCATTTGATTCTCAACAATTCTGGGAATTTAAATGCTATTTTAATCCCTATTTTACAGATGAAGAAATAGAAGTTCAGTGATTTGTGCACAGTGTCTGAAGCAGATGTGAACTTAAGTCTTCCTGAATGGCTCCAGGCCCAGCATTCTATGGGTGCCATTGTACCACTTAAGTCTGATTTGACAAATAGAGAAATTAAAGTTCTCCTCTTGTATAAAATGGAGAAGCAAGGCAAGGTCTCCAAGATCCCTTCAAAGCTAAATTCTGGGTTAGTTGGTTTGTTTTTGCAAACAATAATTTCCCAAAAAGTAAATGTGACACACTCCACAAAGACTAAATGGAGATGGCTTGATACAATGGAGGAGTCAGAAGCCCTGAATTCAAATCCCCCCTCTGCTACTTACTACCTGTGTGGTCATGATACCTACCTGGGCCTCAGTTTTCTCATCTGAAAAATGAAGGGCTTAGACAAGATGGCCACTGAGGTCCCTTCCAGCTTTCGATCTATGATTCTTTGTTCCCCACAGAATACAGAAGCAGCCATTACCTCATTGGGTGACCTTGGGCAACAAAGCCACTTCTCCCTGGGTCAGCAGAAAAATGAAGAGATGGGTGGACATGGCCTCTCAGGTCCCTTGTAGCTCAAAATCGATGATTCTAACACTACTGGACAATGAGTTCAACTATCCCTGAAATATAGAGTAGGAAATGGAGTCCTGAACCCCTTTGGCCAGCAGGTGAAATCCATAGACTCTCAGAATCATGTTTTAAAATAATTGATGGAAATGCTAAATTTCAACTAGAGCTGAGTAAAATTCAAGACGTAAATTTCTTCCCATCCAACTTCATGGATCCCTTAAAATGTCTCCATGGATCTTTGGTGGTTTGGTGGATCCCAGGTTAAGAACTTCCACCCGAGGAGGATGAGTATAGTGGATAAGTCAGTCCCAGCTGGTATCTCGTTGAGATCCATGGGTTGAAGACAGCCTCTGGGCCCCAGGTCAAACTTAGCTGTGCCTTGGGAAGCTAGAGGAAAAGGAGCTGGAGGTAGTTAAGCAAAACTGGGGAACGGGCGGGGTGAAAATGATAAAGTGCAAATTGTCCCCTTCCCTCCCAAGCTCTATTTAGCAGCACCTCTGACCTCAGAGTCTCAGCAAAGCAAAATTCCTCCCTGGGATCAATATTGCTATCATTTCACAAAATTGCAGTTGTGTACATAGAGACTGAGCTATAAATCAACTTCTGGCATAGCCAGGGGAAGGAAGCCCTCAGTTAGGGGGAATGGGATGGTCAAATGGTTTCCCAAACCATCATTATCTGTCCAGATATACAGCACGTGCCCTTGAGCAAGACTTTTAAAGAAATAGAAAGCAGTGTCTCTTAGCTTGCAAGACCAGCGTGACGGCTGAACCCATGAAATATTCCAGCATCTCAAAACCCTGGAGCAGAAACCACCAGAGTTTGTGAGATTCTGACCCCTCTTAGCCACCCATCACTCGGTCTGATGCATTCAATTTTCTTCTGAAATCTCTCTTAGGAATAAAAGAAGAGACATGGGGCAGCTAAATGGTGCAGTGGGTGGAGCACCAGTCCTGAAGTCAGGAGGACCTGAGTTCAAATGTGGCTTCAGACACTTAAAACTTCCTAGCTGTGTGACCCTGGGCAAGTCACTTAACCCCAATTGCCTCAGCTAAAAAGAAAAAAAAAAGAAGAGATCTCTCCAAAGTGAATTCCAATATAAATGTCTGCAAAGCAAGGTGGGTGATTGGTTGGCAAGGGTGACTCCTTTATCAGGGGGACAAAGTGAGCCATTCCTACTCCGAGCCATATCCATTGTTTGCCTTTCAAGGGTTTCTTTCTTTGGGGCTTGTTTTTGATTTGATCCCTTTCCCTTTTTCTTTAGTTAGAGTTCTGGGCCACTTTATTGTAGCTTTCCTTATTGAATTGTTACAAATCTATACACATTCAGATTCATTCTCTTTCTATGTCATGGGGAAGTTTGTTTTGTTTTTTTTTTTACCTTCCCGTGGTGTTCTCTTTTCTGCTGTTGAGATGATTAGGCCCAAAATGGGGTTTTTCAGATATATTAGATTTAAGAAGGTTTATTTCCACTGCTTGGCCCAGTAGGAGCTTAATAAATAGTACATAGTGCACAGGGTAGGTGTTTAATAAATGCTTGCTGACTGACTGTCCCCCCCCCAATAAAATCCCAGAGTTTTTTCAATTGGAGAGATTCAGGGAACATTTAATCCAACTCATACCCAAAAGAATCTCTACTACGACAAACCCAACACACAAGTGAACTTTTAATGAGAAGCAGCTCACTACCTCTTGAGGGAAGTTAGGTGGTGCTGCAGGAGATGGAGCAGCTTGTCAGGGTCCAAAGGAGACCTCAAAAGTTGGGGTTTCAGATCGGTGTTTCGAGGTGTCTCAAAAAATTTGCAGGCTCGAACCCATCTCCAAGTCAAGGGGCACAGTTTATTATAATTGTAATGCCAATTGAAATGGGCTAATTTCCAAAAGAATTCAGCAAAACACAAGCAAGAAGATAAATGTATAGCAAAAAGTTAGAGAGACTATGAGCTTCATGCAATTTATTTGCTAATTTTATGGCTGACAAGTAGGTTTGAGGGTGGTCTATTCACTATTGTCTCGGGAACTTTGTTATCAGTGACGGACAGATTGTTTATCTGAGCAATATTCGTAGGACTATACTATAGTATTTCTAAGGTGGGGAGACTTTAGGATCATTGACAAACAGATTGTTAGAATAACGGCATTCTTAAGGTCAGGGAGCCATTACTCCTATATCTTCCCTAAAAGCTAGGGGGAGAAATAAATAACTGTATTATTATAGTATTTCTAAGGTGGGGAGATTTTAGGATCATTGACAAAAAGATTGTTAGAATAACAGTACTCTTAAGATCAGGGAGCCTCAGGATTACTCCTATATCTTCCCTAAAAGCTAGGGGAAGAAATAAATAACTATATTATTATAGTATTCCTAAAGCCAGGAAACTTTAGGATTATTGACAGATTGTTAGAACAGTAGTACTCCTAAAGTCAGGTGGCTCTCAGGATTATTTTGACATTTCCCCTAGAAACTGCATCCCATCACCTGAAATCAAGAAGTCCCGAGTTCAAATCTGTCCTCAGACACATTTTGGCTGTATGACCCTGAACAAGTCACTTCACTCTGCCTCAATTTCCACATTTTTGAAATTAGCTGAAGGAGGAAATGGCAAACCACTCCAGTTTCTTTGCCAAGAAAATCCCAAATAGGATCACAAAGAATCAGATATGGCTGACTGTGACTTCATTATATCAAACGTAATTTTCTTTCTTTCACTTTCTACCCTTTGCTCACCTTCTGGGCTCCAAGAGAACAAGTCCACTCCTTCTTCGCAATGACAGACCCCCCCCCTCCAAGTACTTGAAACCCACTGTTTTGTCCCTTACACTAAAATTGCTCCATGAGAGGGCACTAGGACCCAGAGAGCTATTCAGTCTAATTTTCAAGCTCTCCAAGGTTCTTAAATCAAGGTTAATCCTGAGGGCAAATGCCGTCTTGCAAACTGCAACATTTTCTCTCCTTGCCTCTTTGTCCCATCACTCTTTAATCCCACACCTTTCTACGGTCACAGACTGCTGCTACTATCTTTTTATTCACAACCAGGCCCCTTATTTCTGCATCTTCAACACTCTCCATCACAAACACTCAAGGACTGGATCCCTAGTCAAGCCTGTTGATCACTGGCTTTGGGATAGTGTCTGAACCACTCCCTTAGAGCAGCTTTTGCTTCAAGCATACAGCTATTCTGACCTGAGACGATGGGGGGAAAGGGGCTAGATGTGTGACTTAGAACCCGATGAGAGGATTTCTTCTGAGCATTCAGAAGATGAATTTTTTTTGCAGCTTCTGGCCTCACAATGTTGCCCAGAGTCTTCCCAGGGTTCCCGGTCAGTATATATCAGAGGCAGGACCAGGTCTTCCTGATTGGTGTCTTGCTCTGCCTTTGGGATCAAAAAAACTGCTTTTTGAAAATCTTATTTTCATTGGTCTGATCGCCTGGAGCTATGACTTATGGGAAAATCAAAGCTTTGAAATGCCAGTCCAGTGGTTTCTATCTTGCCACCAATCCATTGTGTCTCAAGTTCCTCTTTGCTGTGATCCTCCAAAGGGACAAAAAGGTGAGATTTAGGGTGAGGGAGACTTTTTTTTTCTTAAACCAACCCAAACCATCCTGGAGTCCTGCAGAATTCCCTTCCCTGTCTTTATTTTCTCTGACACAAAATTCCAGCATGCAATTAGACTTCGATCTAGTGTGAAGGATTTTCAGAGAGCAAACTGTGATTGAAAAATACAATAATAGCTGACATTGATAGAGTGCATTAAACATTTCACAAAGTAGTCTCATTTGATGCCTCTAAGATTGGAGATTTGGAAGAGATTTCAGGGGTCCAATAGGCTCATTTCACAGATGAGACCAATGAGGACCAGGTCATAATCTGCTCATCGAGAAAGGTCCAAGGTCCTCCGACTCTAATGGTGTTGTTCTGTCTGTTCTGGAAGGGAAGTACTTCGGATTAATGTATCTCCATCTTATAGCTAAAAGACCCAAACTTCAGAAGGGTAAGTAAGTAAGTACCTTGCTTATAAGGCTGGAAGGGTCAGAGGTACAGTTGGAAACTGTTGACATCAAGTCTCACTTTGAAACATCCTGAGTTGGGAGCACTAGAGATTTAAAGTCAAGAATGGAATCACTTTCTGCCTACATTCAATTGGGAAGGAAAAGGCACAGACACTTAAGCTGGGAGAGCTCTAATAATCAGTGTGTGGGGGTAGGGAGTGAGGGGGCTCAGAAAATCCATTCGAACTGAGCCTCTCAATGGTGCTGGGAATTCTAAAACACTTTTTATGGCCATATGATCCACATCCAAATTTCCAAAGCAATTCCCAAAGTTGTTATCATGCTTTTTAGTTACTTTGGACCACACAAATATATTTGAATACAGAGAATTCTGCGTTAACCTCACCATCACCATGTGGGCATAGGGAAGGGATGACATAAGGAAGCCCTGGCACAAACGTGGCACAGGGAATTCTCTCCACCACCAAGACACAGTAGGTTTGGAGAGAGAGAGAGGTTGCCCACATTAAGGTCTGATTCCTAGATCTAGAAAGGTACTGAGAGGCCATTTAGATGAGAAAACTGAGGTCCAAAGAGAAGTGACTTGCCCAAAGTCACACAAATAGTGTCAGTGGGGGGATTTGAACCTAGTCCTCCAGAGCCAATACTCCTTCCATTACCTCAGTTTAGTAGATCCTTAGCATGTGACTTAAGAAAAACAATTATAACAATGATAAAAATAGCCCTTGAAGGTTGTCAAATGCCTTCCATATTCATTAGATTTATATCGCAGCTTTCTCCTGAATTACTTAAAATGCTCCTGTGGTCTCACCCTCACAGCCCTCTCTGTGAGCTAGAGAGGGGGATATATTAGCATCTTTTGGGGGGAAACCCAAGGGAGGGTTAAGACTTGCTCACACAGTGCTCTCCTATATAGATGGGCTGGCCAAACTGGACGTGTCTAGCCTGGAGCAGAGACTTAAAGGAGATACAATAGAGGAGTTTGAACGTTTGAAGGGCTGTCTGGGTGGAAGAGGGATTCTTTTGTTCTCCTGGGCCCCTGGGGACAGAAGCAGCAGCAATGAGTCCGGGCTTACAGGAGAAAAAACTTCCTAACAAGAAGTATCCCAAAATAGAAAGAGCTGCTTCTAGAGGGAGGGGACTTTCCCTCACTGGAAGTCTTTAATCAAAGGTGGGATGGCCACTTCATAAAATGCAAGCACAGGTGGATGAATGAGACCTCAAAGATCTTTCCCTAGATGAAATTCTGGGATGTGGAAATCTAGGGAACTGTCAGCACTCATAGTGGCAGCCAGGTGGCTCAGTGGACAGAGTGCTGGTCCTGAAGTCAGGGAGACCTGGGCAGATCCCTACACCCTGTTCACCTTTATCCATTGGAGAAGGAAAAGTCGAAGCACTCCAGTGCCCTTGCCAAGAAAACTCCATGGACAGCACCAGAGTGCTATGTTTCATGAGGTCATGAAGAGTCAGATGTGACTGAACAGCAACAAAAGTCTCATGGTCCTGATACGATTTTAGAAGGGAGCAAACATTTATTAAGCACCTACTATGTGCCAGGTACTTTACTAAGAGCTTTACAAACATTGTCTCATTTGATCCTTACAAAAGTCCTGGGAGGTAGAGGCTATTATTATCTCCATTTTACATTTGAGGAAACTGAGGCAGGCAGCAGCAAAGTGGCTTTCCCAGGGTTAATGATTCAGCATTATCATGGTGGGAGGTGTTTAGTGGAGGGACAAAGGAATCTTTGCTTGGGCCTCTGAACATTTTTATCAGTGACTTGGAGAAAGGCATGGAGGGAATACTCACAAAATGGATTCGGAGTACCCAAAACTGGGAGGCAAAGAATGGCAGATTTGTAATCCACATGCACAGGCAAGGCAATGTGAGATTTGAGTGTTATGTTGAAGGTATAGTTCTCAGCTGCTACATCTTGTCCCCCCAGAAAGGCACATCCCCCCAAAAAAATCCCAAATACATTTTTCCTGGGGGACCTGGGCTCAATCCCTTTTTCTTCCATTTTTCTATTTAAAAGATTACTAGAGGGAAGAAAACTTCAAACATGCTTCCAATAGCTCCTGAGGCTGGAGTACCCTCAAATCATTTGGGGGTTAAAAGGCTCCTGTAATCTCCAAATTTGGTCTCAACATATTTACGAAAAACTAAGCAATTAGTGGCTCAATTTTGCTCTAAAGAGAGAGGTATTCGAGGGGAAGCATCGGCATATAGGTTATATGCTCAGTAATGAGTATGGCAATTTAACATAAAGAGAATATTTCTGGAGGGTGTTAGCTTGCAAAATGCTTTGCACAAATTATCTCATTGACCCTGTTCAAATAAAATAATTTATGTAAAGAGACTTGTAAGCTTTAAAACATTATATAAGTGCTAGCCATTATTAACCCCATTTTACAGAGAAGAGATGGCATTTCTGCAGCTCTTTAAGACTGGCAAAGCATTCTACATATGGCGCCTCCTCTGATTTTTATCATACTATTATCTTCATTTTACAGGTGAGGAAACTGAGGCAAAGAGATTGAGTCCCAGATAGTGAGTGATGAAGGCTAGACATTATGTCACCAAGGTTCTGAGAGCAGAGCTGTCCAGGGTGGAACAGAGATCAAATGTTTGGAGGAAGATTTGATTTTAAGTCTTTGGGACTCAACAGCCAGTCATCCAAGGAAAGTCTGAAGGGAGTAAGGATATTTAGCCTGGAAGAGAGATGAGTTAAAAGGAACAAGATCCATTGGAAGGTCTGAGGGAAAAGGGATTTGTTTGATCTGCTTGACCTCCAAGGGTAAAACCAGCAGCAATCAGTACAGAGTTCCATTTAACATAAGGGAAAACTTCCCCAAAGGAGAGCTGTCCAAAAATGCAACGCGCTGCTCAGGATGGGGTGGGTTCTCCACCATGTGGGGTCTTCAAGTGAGGGCCAGACGTCCATGTGTCAGGGACCGCAATCCTAGTACCTTTGCACTGCCATTCAGGGTATCATTAACTCAACCACATTCACATCTATACATAATTTCCTCTATGAAATAAGATTAGAAACCTTAACAATCCTAAGCATATAAAGCACACAATTATTCCTATAAAGAGCATAACACTGGATTTCCTACCCTTCCCAAGAGCCATTGAGTGTACTAGATATGCTTCTGTGAGGACTTTCCTAGGAGAGAGGGAGACAGAGAGAGGTGGTGACAGAGGGGAGAAAAGTGCCACAAAATTGGGTCTCTGCTCCTCAGCTTGCTATTGTGCAGGACAGAAACTGGCCAGCAGGAAAGACTGGGAGGGAAGGAGACAGGGAGGGAGAAAGGATCAGAGCTCTCTTGGATCAAAACATCGGAAGGAAAAGGAAAGGAAATTCACCAATCCCAACAAAGGGATGCAAATTAATTCCATATTTAAGAGGGAGGGAGGAAAAGAGAGGGAGACAGAGACAAAGAGAGACAAAGAGACACACAGATAGAGACAGAGACAGAGAAAGGGGAGACAGAAACAGAGACAAAGAGAGACACAGAGAGATAGACAGAGGCAGAGACAGAGAGACAGAAAGAGAGAGAGGAGAGAAAGAGAAGCCACTTTGAAAGCTACTTTTTTTTGGCTTGAAGGTCCTGCTTTATTCTATACTAGAATACTGTCCCCTCAAAGTCAATTCATTGAAGAGAATTCCTGTTTTGGCCAGAACTAAGTGGGAGAGGATACATGGGCTATTTTACTGTCCCCTCTCTGTTATTAGACCAGAGACTGTTATTATATCCATGACAATGCCAGAGACAGTGGAACTGAGGATAGGTGGTTCAGTAGATAAGAGTCCTGGGTCTGGAGTTAGGAAGTCCTGAGTTCAAATCTAGTTTCAGATATTTACTAGCTGTGTGATCCTGAGCAAATCACTTAACCTTTGTCTGCCTTTGATTTCCTCATCTGTAAGGAACCTTACAGCACCTACCTGTTGATGTAAAGTTGTTGTAAAGATCAAATGAGATAACATTTGTTAAAAGTGCTAAGTATACTGCCTGACAGAGTAAACACTTAATAAATTCTTCCTTCCTTCCTCCCTCCCTCCATCCCTTCTTTTTTCTTCATTCTTCCTTTCCTTTTTTCCTTCTTCCTTCCTTCCTTCCCTCCCTCCTTCCTTCTTTTTTTTCTTCCTTCCTTCCTCCCTTCTTCTCTTCCTCCCTTCCTCCCTTTTTTCCTTCTTCCTTCCTTCCTTCCTTCCCTCCCTCCTTCCTTCTTTTTTTTCTTCCTTCCTTCCTCCCTTCTTCTCTTCCTCCCTTCCTCCCTTTTCTCCTTCCTTCCTTCTTTCCTTCCTTTGTTCCTTCCTTCCTTTTACCTTGAGAAAAAGTTGTGCCAAGGGGTGGAATGAGAACATTCCTTGTATCTTATCTGGATAGAGAAGCGGCTGCATTTCCAAGCTATAATGGTGGCTAGCAAGAACAAACAGCCATCTCCCTGAATGTTTCACCCTGGACCTACCCCACTATTGCCAATCTGCTGCCATTTTATCTTATTCTGCTACTCAAACACTGGGATCAAGTAATTTTGCAGATAATCTACTCCAAGCTCTTCATTTTACAGGTATGAGAGAAACGAGGGAAAATGACTGAGTGGAGGTCACACAGTAGTTGAGATACAATTGAAATCTGATCCTTTAACTCAGGACCCAGAACACTTTTCACTGCCTCACACTTTCTCCCTTGGGAAGAATTTGGTAGGTAAAGATTTGTTTATAAGCTAAGCTCCCCATGACCAAGTGCTGCTTGCTGGCTTGGATGCATTGACAGCTTGGATGTAGGACAACTGCAAAGGTTGGAGTGGGTGGTTAGAATCGGGGGTGATGGAGCTGAAGTATAAGAGCCATATTGCCAGAGTCACAAGAACACCTGAACACAGTCTGGTGTCAAGTTCAGGCTCAAGGTCAGTCTTTTTGGATGGATTCCCAGTACCTTGGAGGGAGCA
>JAJPUD010001675.1:163301-186492 GCA_023553655.1 Myrmecobius fasciatus | reverse complement strand
GAATGAAAGGAACAACTAATTGCTCCCTGCTGGAGCTTACTAAAAATTACTTAGTCGATTTTAATTACTTGGCAAACATTACAAAAATGACATTGCGTTCTGCCCGGCCCCTTTCTTCTGAGAAGCTCGAGCTTATAAGCCATCATTCTGTCCAGTGTATCCCCTTCTGCCTCTCCTGGGGCTGATGAAAGCAGCGTTTCCTGGATGAGGAAATTGAGACTCCAAGAAACTGCAGGATGATGAGAATGCATCATTCTAGAGTGGGGCTGGGAGCCAGGGGCCAGGAGGGGAGTGGCCCTGAGGCCCTGGGCTCATGGCCATCAGCAGACCTGGGTGACCAGCTATAAAATTTCCATCTCTGGGCTAACTCCTTCAGCTCCCACTTACTGACTCAGCATTATATTGCTCCTTTAAAGAAAGACCCAATATGGGCATCTACTCTTGTCTTATATTCCCAAGTGTTTTTGAAAACACCTGCTCCGGGAAAGTCCTGGTTCTGAATTCTGGGCTCAAATTCCGCCTCTGAGATCTACTACCCTTGTAACCTTGAGCAAGCCAGAGTTGAACCACTTGGTCTCCATGGCTCCTCCAGGCACTATGGTGCAATAATCCCATAATTCCCAGAGAAAAGAGCTGCTCTGAGGCTGTGTCTTCTGTGTGGTCTGTGTTGGGATCAAGAGGATTCAACAAGGAATCATCAAAAAGATGAAAGTGGCTACAACTACTTGTCTTCTCATCAGGGGCTCTTGACCCCAGGGGTCTGAAAGTTTGTTGGTTTGGTTTTTTTTCTAAGAATTTTGATAACTCTTTCAATATAATTGGTTTCATTTGTAGTTCATTGCATTTTATGTTATGCATTGAAAAACGTTATTCTGAGAAAGACCCTGAATTTTACCAGACTACTCAAGGGTTCCATGATCTTTCTCTAGGAACTTAATATCACAGTATTTACTGAGACCCCTCTTATTGATGGAGGGACATGGGTTAAAGGATTTGAAACCAGGAAGTCATGAGATCAAGGAGCCTAAATAATTTGTCCAAAGTCATTCAAACAGGAAGAGGCAGAGTTGGGATTCAATTCAATTTTCTCACATTTAATTCCATATTCATCCCATGATTTTGAGGCCCTCTACTTTTTGCAACCTTCTAATCTTTCCCTTAACCCCCATGGATCTAATATCTCGTGGGGCATAGCTGGCCAGAGCTCACTAGTTCCCAAGCTAAAAACCAAAAAATTATTCCTCCCCTATTAAAACTTCCTTAGCAGCCAGTCTCATTTAGGAAGAAAATGTAGGAAACAGGAAATAAACAATCAATATTAGCTATCAGTCATTTGTATCTTGGTGTGAATTAGTTTGATGTGCTAACTCACTAAGGATTCCATTCTAATTTTCTTTTCACCTTTGCAGATGTAATAACCCCAAATTTTTGCCATAAAAGTGCCACCTTTACAAGAGTGAGATATTATAAGGTGCTCAGGAGCCTCCCTGTCCACTAAACTAGAAGCCCTAAGCCCCTGAGTTCTCAGGCTGCAGTAGAGCCAATAGAAGTGGCCAAAAGGCCCTTTTCTTGTTGGCAGGAAGTTTGGATATCCACAAATCCACCAGTTCCCCATATGTTACCCCCAGAATGAGTCAGCATAGCAGGTCCAGACTCCCTGCTCCTTCCCCTCAATGCCTGGTCCTGCTTGACCCAATTAAGAATCCTATTAAAAACCAACCAGTCTTTTCTGGTTTGGGGCCCCCTCCTATTGCTGGGGATCCCAGAGGGACCTGGCCTGCTTCTTTCCTCCCTGACTCTGCTGCTGATTATGAGTGCCTCCCCCCAGTAAATCTAGCTCACCTTACTTCTCCCTGCTGCCTCCCACCTTGTCCTGTGTCCTGCTTTGTGATGTTCTGCCTCTAACCCAAGCCTTAGCTATGGGAGTGAAGAAGAAAAAGTCTGGACCTCTCTGGGAGGACCTTTTCCCATGTCTCTGGCAGCAAGGGACCCTCCCCATCCTAGCCTCTGGGGCTTTCTCCCCTGGACATATAAGGGAGACTGTCCCTCTCCTATCACCATGCCCAAACCTCACTCAAACTACAGTAAGAGAGATATTCTCCTAATGGTTTTATGGCTATCAATCAGGCAACAATACTGAGTTATTACCTGAGAGGTGCATGTGGGTGTGAGCAGAACTATGGGAATCATGAAAAAGAATGGGGAAAAGAACCGTAGATTCTTGTCCCACCACTCATTTTATGAAGAAGAAAAAGGAGGTTCAGAGGTGAAATGTCACGTCTATGACCCCTTAGCCATGTAAAGATAAGTATCAGAGCTGACTTTTGAACCCAAACCTTCCATAGTCCAGGCTAGCCCTCTATTCGCCCTTCCCACTTCCTCCCAAAGACACAGAAGATGGAGGGGGAAAAGGACTGAGCCTGTGATGTAAGTAAGGCACAACTGGTGCCGTCCATGTCAGGGAAAAATGAGGGAGGAGCCCAACACCCCGGGGGGCTCTCTTAGGGGAAGACCTGGCTGAATGGGGGGAGTCAGAACTATGGTCTGACCACTGAGAGGAACTCCCAAATGGATGAAGTCGCAGATACAAGAGAATCCCCAGTAATGCATCTGTGCCCATAAACGTGGATTATGTTACATAATTATATTTAAGTATTTAAAAAGGTTCTTGCTAACTGAAACGATGACTTTGGATGTGAGGCTCCCCAATTTGTGTTCTTTCCCAACAGGAAAAGCCCTCCTGAACAGCCTCCCTGGAACAGCAAAGCTGAGGTGGCCCCAGGGATGCGCTTTGCTGCCACTTTTTTTAGTCATCCTACCAATCAGCAGTGGGACACCTGACCTGCACCTCCTTCACACAGATGGAGAAACTGAGTCCCAGAGAGACCGAGCTCCTGCTCGCTGCCTCCCAGGATGGAGCAGATGAACACAGGCTTCTTGCTCTTCCTGCCTTGGGTGATTAGGCTGCAGGAGTCATGCTAACGAGCTCCTGGACCTTGGACAGCTCCCGGGATGCTTTCTGCTGTGGCTTAATGTGGCCAGACTCGGCACTCATGGCCTTATTGATCGTGTCTCTTTCTATATTGTTAGAAGGCAGTGGCCTCCCTGCTCCCGCCCACCATGCTCCCGCAGTGATGGATTGCTGTTCCTGATTTGGGATGAACAGTTCCCGTTTCAGGCCAGGGCCCATAGACTGTGGTTAGCCTTGCTTCTCTCCTAGTCAGGCTTCAGTGCCCTAGAACCAGCTGGCTCAGGGAGGCCAGGGAGAGTGAATTAGACAGAGGGCACTGCCAAGGGGCATGCTGACTCAGCAGGCTTGGGGAGGCACCTGCCCAGCAGAGGGCTGAATGCTGAGTGAAGGGAGGAATGGGAGTGAGGGGCAGGGGCCCCGTTCTGGTGCAGGCTGGAGTTTTCGGGGGGGGGGATCTTAGGCAACTCTCCAATGATTTCTTCCTTCATAAATTGAAAGGGGTGGACTTGATGGACCCTCAGATCGCTTCTAATTCTAGAATTATGATCAATGAATCAAAGAAGCATTTGTTATGGGCCTGCCACATGACAGACATCCAGCCAAGAGGGAGGGGGACTAGTAGACAAATTCAAAAAATGAAATTATGTCTACTTACATTCAAGAAAGTCACATCCTAATGCAGGAAACAGTTGGATTGTGGGTCAGATATTTGATTTGGAATCAGGGAGATCTGAGTTCAAATCCTACTGCAAATACTGCCTGCATGGTGTTGAAAAAGTCACTTAAAAATGACTTGCAAATCTGTCTCAGTTTCCTCATCTGTAAAATGAGAACAATCATAGCACCCACTCCCTAGGGTTGTTGTGAGGATAAAATGTATTATCTATAAAGTGCTTTGCCAATCTTAAAGCACTACATAAATATTAGCTATTATTATTATTATTACTTTTATGATGGAGAATACAACAAACACTAGCTGTGTGACCTTGAGCAAATCAGTCAGACTCCCTAAACCTCAGTTTCCCTCTCTGTAAAATGGAAGAGTCTCTTCTTTCTCTAAAGTCCCTTCCAGATTTAAACTATGATGCTATAATTCATAATACAATTCAGTTGATAAATACGATCTAGTCACCCACATTGTTATTGTTGTTTAGTCATGTCTGACTCTTCTGGTGGAACAATACTGTTCATGGAGTCTACACGGCAAAGATCCTGCATCGCCATTTCCTTCTCCAGCTCATTTTATAGATTTCATAGAAATTGAGGCAAACAGTAACTTGATCATTGAGTGTCAGAGGTCAGATTTGAACTCGTGTTACTGACTCTGAGCCCAGCACTCTACCCACTGAGCCACCTGGTTTGTCATAATGCTAGAGATGGCATTCAATTCTGGAAAGATTAGTTCACATGGTGGGTCTGCTGCAGCTCTTGGTATGATGCATCTTTCCTTCTACTGCACAGGCCTTCCCCAATCTCTTGACCACCATTTTAGAACCCCATTTGACAGAGTCCCCACTTCATTAAGGGTTTTTCTCCAAATTAGAGCAGGCTCATCATTTCTTCCTTCTATCTCCAGCAAGCCTGTTTCAGAAAGGCCAGCAGGTTCTGACATAGCCAGGAAGGTCTGGCTGGTAGTGCCAGGGTCTGGGGGCCGGAGGAGGCCATTATTGTGAGCCTGGCTAAGCTGCCTGGCCGAACCTTCTGCTAGGTTCCCCCTTGGCTTTGGACATCTAATTTACTGTCTTTTTTCAGCTTTATTTTCCCCAACAGTATTATTATCCATGACAACAGGAATAATTAAGCACAAGATACATCTTATACACTGCAACAAGGAATGGCTGCACACACACACACACACACACACAGAGACACACAGAGCAAGATAATGTGCGTATATGATATATCTATAGATGGACATAAATTAGATTATCTGCATCCCCATAGAGGTGCGCGCATGTTGTTTATTCTCCATGTATGCATGCACAGTCTTAGGTTATTTTCCTCCATTATAAAGTGAGAGGATGGAATCAGATGATTTTGCAAGTCCCTTCTTGCTCTAATGTCCAGAAATACACGATTCTCCCAAGATTTACAGGAGAAACTGAAACCCAGTCAGGTCCAGGAACTGTCCCACTAACGAGGAGAGCTTGGAGAACCAGGACCTCCACAGCCAACATACTTCCATCTAGCTGACCTGACCAAAATCAGTTCTCTCGCTTTGGACCCTTTCTCTTGGATGATCTCATTTGCTCCTCTGGGTTCCATTTTCATCTTAATGCAGATGATTTTGAGATCTAGATATTTTCCTAACCTCTCTGCAGAGCTCCAGACCTTCAAAATTCAAATTGGCTTTCAAGTTGAAAGGACCTGAGTTCAAATCCTACCTCTAAGATTTATTACCTGTATGGTTTTACTTCCCCGGGGTTAAAAAGAGAGAATTGTTTTTGATTGCCATCTTTCCCAGAACTGCCTGCTGTTCCACCCAAAGTCTGAATACTTGGGCACATGCACCCTTGGCCACCTGAACACCTCTTTACTGTTTATAATGCTATCCTATTTATTCCCCCTCCTCTATTAAATTTGTTTCCTTTGGGTCCAGCTGATTTCATTTTCAAATGATGGTCAACACTGTATATACCATGCTATTTCTGATCCTGAGACTCAGCATCCACTGAATGCTGCCTCCATCCACTTCAGAGCCCTTGGGCTCATCACCCCTTCAAGTGGGACCCCTAAGGCAAGGACTACTTTATACCCAATCTCAGTAAGAAGCAGTTTCAGAACATGAGACCTTCATCTCTCACACCAAAAGATTTTGGGTCCCATTTGTTTGACAGAGGAAATGATGAGAGCTGAATAAGATCCCCAGGTCTTCTGAGCAGGGACTAGCATCAGGAGAGAGCCTGAATTTTACTATCCAAGCTACTCCCTGAAACAATGGGAAGGAGCACTGATGGGATTATTTCTTTAAGTGGACCTTTTATTCCTCAGTAGGCCTTTTGTCCCCTGTCAATTCTTTGCATTGATAAAATCATTATGATCCCACAATTTACTGCATCCAAACAGAAAACCAAGTTATGATGTTAACCCCTGAAGTTATATTTTCCTTATAAAATATCTACTCTTGCTGTAATTCCATCCCCCCCCAACTTCTTTAGGAATTTAGCCAGCCAGTCAATGGCAGAAGCCCCTTTAGGAACTTAGCTAAGGAATTTACCTTGTTATAATGAACTATTTTTAGGGTGATAAATCCTTTTTAGGGTTCGCCCACTGGTCCATGGCTTAATCCCTCACCAAACCCCCTTCTTTATGAATTTAGCCAGCCAGTCAATGGCAGAAGCCCCTTTAGAAACTTAGCTAAGGAATTTACCTTGTTATACCTAATTCTTTTTAGGGTGATAAATCCTTTTTAGGGTTCACCCACTAGTCCATGGCTTAATCCCTCACCAAAACCCTTCTTTAGGAATTTAGCTTGCCTTATGGCATGGCAGGTTCATTAGGAACTTGCCATGCCTTAATGGCACCTTCCCCCTTCCTCCTGGTTAATTGTGAGTTCCACTAGTTTTTGTCTTTTTTATTTATTCTGTTTATTGCTAAACCCTTTATTTTTGCAAAAAAAAATATAGATTTTGCCCACTGTCAGCAGCATAATAAAATCTTTGACTCTTGATTTGGAAAAAAAATCACAATACTATTCTTACTGCTTAAGTCTGACCACATCACTCACACGTTCCAAAGCCTCCAGTGATTCCCCGTTACTGCCAAGATAAAGCACAAACCCTTCAGCCTGCTTTTAGTCAGTGCCATCATCTTGTTGCTGCCTACCTTTGCATCCATAATCTGCAGTCTCCCCTTCATGCTCTTAAGGTTTCAGTCAAGCAGAACAACTTTTCTTCCACTCCCACCTTGTTCTGCCTGTGTGTATTCACTTAGGCTATCCTCCTTACCTGGGAATTACTCCCTCCTCAGTTTGTTAGATCACTGACCTAGAACTCAATTAGAGGCCATCTGTTCCAGTTCTCTCATTCTGTAGTTGAGGAAACTGTAACTTCAGGGGTCTGACTGGCCACAGGGCAGAGTATTTGAACCCAAGCCCTCTGACTCCAAAACCAGCATTTTGGACAAGCTCATCTCAGGTAAGGTGGTAGGTCTTAAGGTCATGCCATATGTGACTGACTGAAGGAAATGGGATTGTTTAGTCAGAAGAAGAGATGACTTCAGGGAGAAATGAGAGTTGTGATCAAGTCTTCTCAGAATTGTCAAATGAAAATGAAGGAGACATTAAGATTTATTTCTTTTAGCCTCAGAAGGTTGAACTGAGGATAGTGATGAGAAGTTAGAGAGATTTAGGTATGAAGCAAGGTCATGATATTCAGAACTATTAACTGGACCATTGCCATCTGAGAGTGAATTTTCCAGTAGTTTTTACCAATACCAATGTGAATTAAATAAATAGTTCCCCCCAGTTTAAGGGGATTGATTGCTATTTAAGTTTGTGGCTGTCCTTTCAGTTCAAAGTCAAGGGCACATGCAGAGGTCAGACTGGAATTTACCTTAGGGAGCTCATAGAGAGCTTTTACAAAAAGGGTGCCTCTTTTGGACCTCTTTGCCCCCCTCCATCCTACCCTAAAAGCAAACAAAGAAAGAAGCAACTCCTAGCTTACTCTAACTTGCTCTAAGATTGGATTTCACCCAATAGCCACAAAGATGGCTTCGGAGATGTGATTTCCTAGGGAATAGCCAAAAAACCCAGTTGAAATAAACAGACAAACAAATGTTGGCTTCCTGCAAGTCCATCAAAGGTTATCCTCTAGCTTCCTGAATGTTTTATTGAAATGAAGCTTTCATTGTTCTCCTAGGGTCTGGGGTCTGCTAATGAACACTTCAGAAGCAATATAGCTATTGAGTCCACTCTCCTCTAGGTAACTCCTCTATATTTTGTTTCCCAATCATTAATCTCTTTGCTATGTCCATCCTTTTTGTATTGATTCCTATTTCATGCACAAGTCTTGGTCTTATCAATCATATTACTTAGTGTTGGAGAGGATGGGCCAGCAAGAAACAAAACCAAACAAAAGAAGACCCCCAACAACAACAGCAATAGCCTTTTATCACTCACTTCCTCTCTTTTCTTTTCTTTTCTTTTGTTTTTTATTTTCTAACCTATATCTCATAGAAACCCATTCCATTCATGGTGAATTAGATTCATTCTTCCCAATAGATAAATGATCAAAGAATAAACAGGCAGTTTTCAAAACAAAGAAAGAAATCCAACTATCAACAGCTATGTTTTTTTTTTGGCAAAACACTAATAATAATTAGAGAAATGAAAACTAAAACAGTTCTGAGATTCTATTTCATCAGATTAGGAAAGATGACAAGAAAGGAAAATGACAATTGTTGGAGAGGTTGTGAGAAAATAGACAGCTGTGAATTGGACCAACCATGGTAGAAAGCGTGTTACTAAATTGTGAAATCCTTTGATCCCGTGATGTCACTATTAGATCTATTAGCAAAAGAGATCAAAGAGGGAAGAATAAAATACCCGTATGTATAAAAATACTTATAGTAGCTTTTTGTTATAGAAAAAATCCCACGGTATCTGAATGCTATAGAATATTATTTTGCCAGAAGAAACCTGTAAAGACTTGTATTCATTGATGCAGAGTGAAGTGAACAGGACCCAAAGAACAATTTAACCAATAATACCAACAATGAAAAAAAACAACTTTGAAAGACTTAAGAACTGTATTAATACGACAACCAACCACAGTTCCAGAAAACTGCACATAAAGTATGCTACCCAACTTCTGACAGAGAGGTGATGGACTCAGGATAAAAAGATTGGGACTAATGTTTTTGGACATAGCTAATATGTTGTTTCTGTAAGGGTAGAGTAAGGATGGAAATCTCCACTCCAACTAACATGGAAGAAGAGATCTCAAGACTTCTTGAATGAATCAATTATTCAGAAATATAAATGAGATATGAAAAAAGTTCTCCATCATATTGAGTCATGAAGTATATTGAACAGTGAATGCAATCAGATGACACCAGATGGAAAATGTGTTGGAAGTGAATAAAAGAATCAAACACACCTCTCGACTTCTGCATAATACAGCAAATCAATTAGGAATCAAATATTCCAATAGGAGCAGTCTAGTAATAGTCTAGTCTAGTGGTTATTGAGGAAACTGTCCTGAGATAATAGGGGAAGACTAAGTTTTCTGTACCATCAGCTTGAACTTTGAAAATTCAAAAGATCTGGATTTCCTGTCAGCATCAGAAAGAGTGTCCCTGGAGCAATGGCTTTGGGATTCTACAGAGACCCTTGGCACCCTGAGAGAGTTATCTCATAGGGGGACTTTATGAGAACTCCAGCAAGTGTGTGAGCTACCTCTTAGGCCACATACATTTTCTAAGTTTGAGACCACTTTCCCCTGTGTATAAAAGTGTGTTTCAATCTTTTAGGGGAGAAATTGTTCTTTGTACCAAGTGTTGTGACTATATAATTTATATATGCATATATATAATTTATATATGTATAATAACTATATTCTTTCACTAAACTCTCCTTTCTGAATGATAAGTAACTCTGGATAGATAATTGATAATAAATGGAGAATATACCAGACTGGGGTTTCTGAGCAGCAGTACTAGAAGCTACAATCCTTCAGGATTATCCCAAGGAGGCCCAGTAGTTGGCCACTTTCCTGGAATCCAATTTACCAGTAGGAGTGGGGATTGAGGCAATAGCCACAAAGGGGTGTCACATTTGTGTGTGTGTGTGTGTGTGTGTGTGTATTTGAAGAATTTTGATATTCTTTTTTTTTCCAATGGAGATAGTAAAAAGAGAATGTTTAGCAATTTGGTTGTTAGAAAGAAAATAGCATCATTGAAACAGTTTTGAAAAATATTCAGAAAAGGACAGAAGAAAAACTAGAAGGAAATAGAGATAAGAGGGAACTCTGGCAAATTACATATTGAATTGATTATATCCCTAAAAGGAAAAGCAGGCTTTATGTAATGGAGATTTGTGGTTTGGTGTACATTCCTTTTTTCTGTTCTTTTTCTGTGGTATTAGTTCAGAATTTTTTAAAAATATGAGAAAACTTTAAATTCAGTAATTTATCTACTTATTTGCACTCTCTGAAGAGCCACCCACCCAGTCAGTGGACCCGTTTTTGGTTTCCTGTTCCACTTTTATTTTCCTTCTGTGGTAGCTAATTGTTTCGGTCTTAACCTCATCCTTAGTCATCAAGTATTTGTCATATGCCAACTTTATACAAAGCACTGTGCTTGGTGTTGGCAAGGGAGGGGCACGAGAAAATGACATAGTCCTTACTTCAGAGTCATAGGAGGGTTGGGGGAGATTGGGCAGAAATGGTTTAAAAATTGGAATACAAAAACAAGAATTAAATGGCCAAACTAGACAATAGGAAGACAGGGGCCATTTTTGATTTAAATCTGTCTTGTCTTTCCCTTAAGACCTAGCACAGTGATCTGCACACTGTATCCACAACTTGACTCAGTTTTTCCTTTCTTCCAAAAGATGCTACCTCAGTTTCTATATTTCTGCAAGGCAGCAAAATCCACTTATCAAATGTTCCCTTGGAGATCCAGAGGGCCAGTTATGAGAGAGTTGCAGGCACCCCCATAGTTTCTTGGGTCAAATGCCTCCTTTTCATCTCTCCAGTTTTCTTCCACAAGCTTGACATGTGCCAACAGGAGAATCTAGCAGGAAACCTTCATCTCCCATGAAAACACAGAGCACTGTTTCCTACTTGGGTTTTTCCAAAGGCTACATCCAAGAACAAATCAGAATTAAAACAGCAGCAGGAAAACTCACTGGCTTTGCCTATTGAAGACAAGCATAATTGTGCCTCAGTCTCCTTTTTGAGTTTGAATTATAATCTTATCAACATAGCCCTTAAGACAGATTGTTTATTTTTTTGGAATCATGGACTTCTTTGACCATCTGGAGAAGCATGGAGTCTTAGAAGCTTAGGATTGTGTTTTAAAATACTTAAAATAAAATATATTGGGCTATAAAGGAAACCAATTATATTGAAATACAGTACCAAAAATAAATTTAAGTTCATGAATTCCAGGTTACAAACTCTTCCCATAAGTCTTTGTAGGTAGAAGACTTTCACTCAAATCCTGCCTTTGATATTTACTACTTGTAAGACCTTGGGTAATTAATAACTCAATTATGAGACTCAGCTTTCTCATCCAGCTCTAGATCTATCGCTTCTAATAATTACTTTTTTTTGCTTTTTGCTGAGGCAATTGGGATTAAGTGACTTGCCCAGGGTCACACAGCTAGGTAATGTTAAGTGTCTGAGACTAGATTTGAACTCAGGTTTTCCTGACTTCAGGGCCGGCGCTCTATCCACTATACCACCTAGCTGCCCCGCTTCTAATAATTCTTTAGTCCTTATTAGATCTGATTGAACTCTGATCCTCTCCCCTGACATTCCAAGCCAAGATGTCTCATCTTCAGATGTTTCTTTGATGTGTAGGGTGTCTCTTTCTGGGAATATCCAACCATCAGATCCCTTTCTCCTATTCCAAAACTGAACTCATCTTCTTCCCTTTAAAGTCCTTCCTTCTAGCTCATTTCTTGGTTACTCCTGATGACTCTCCCATTCTCTGAGCTAAGCAGAATTAAATACAGGAGTCATCTTGGACTCATCACTTTCTGTCACTCCTTCCCCCTTTCCCTTCCATCAGTGGCCAAGATTTGTTCATTGTGACTCTCCCAGATGCCTTGCTCCTTTCCCTTTCTTTTTTCTCCCCCTAAAGTCCATGGGATTGAGACCACAGGAGCTGCTATATACAGCCTGGGGAAGAGTGCCCCATGTTTATTTCCAACCCTAGCACTGCCTGGTACATAGCAGATGCTTAACAAAAGCTTATTGATTTATTGATTGGTAGATGGATGGATTGATGATGCTGCAGTACATGGCCCTTGACCCTGAGGGCACCTTATGATATATAGGATGACTTAAGAGGTTCATATAGCACTACAACTGGGTTACTTCTAGATGACAAAGCCAAACAGGTAATGTAGGAGAGAAGTCTAATCTAGGTCCAATTCTGAATTAGAACTTGTCTAGGGTTCCTGATTCAAGGTAGAGAAACTCAGGCAAAAGCTTGCCTGATGTCATTCCTCTGACTCTCAAGAACTGGTTGTAAAGTTTTTGGTAGGAATATTTGTACCTCAGAAATTAGCAATCAGCAAATGCTACAAATCAAGATGATTTGTTGCTTTGTTGATAATCTCAGCTTAAGTAATAGAGAAAATGTTAATAATACATATTAAGTTTAAATGTATATCATGCACAAATTCCCTTCCTTCCCAAGATCTGGTTGTTAAACATTTACCAACACACTATTGTTCATATACCTGGAGAGCCAATATTGGCAACTCCCTGTCCATTAAGGAAGGTGGGGACGGAGATTTGAAAGAGTGTAGAGGACAAATAGACTTCAAACACTTGGTGTTCTAGACCAACTACCATTTCCCATTCTGATATTCCCTCCTTCTACCTCCATATCTTTGTTCATGTTGTGCCTCATTCCCCTAATAGACTCACTTATCAAGTCTTCTCTTCCTTCAAAGTCTCACTTTTTCCATGAAGCCGTTCCTCATCACTCCAGATAAGTGTTCTCTTCTCAGCTTTTCCAGCATTTTGAATGGCTCTCTCCTCGTATTTGAATTATTTTTGTAATATTTTCACCTGCGAGCTTGCCAGCTCTTTGAAGGCAAGAAATGTGCCTTATTTTCTCTTTTTATCTCCAACACAATGTCTGGCACACAGTAGGCATGTTTAGCTAATGTTTGTTCAGTTGAATTAAATGATAGTCTTACATTGCCAGATAGGAACATCCCCTGACCATTACTAGAAGTCCATTGCAGCAATTCTGTTTGATGCTGGAAGTAACTCTTAGTTGTAAGAGGAAAGCCCTCAAAGAGGGATGTGTATTTCATATAAATAGGATCTATATTCAATGCTGTTGTTTTTTAGATAGAGACAACAATTTAAGGCATAGCATTCCCCCTTCTCACACCCCAGATTTCTGGGATTGCAATGGAGGCAGTAGGCTCTGGGAGACGGACCCATCATCCCTGTCTTGCTCCTCAGGGACTCCGAGAAACATTTCTTTTCCAGAAGATTACTACAATCAGCTCTCAAGTCTCTGTATCAACAGAAGGGAACCCAGATGCAAATGATCCCAAATATCAGATAAGCAGAAGGAGCCTGTCTATTTGGATTTGGTTCGCCAAATAGTGATAGATTCTGAATGGGGAACAGCTGTGTGGCTGAGTGGCCGAGGGCTTCCAGCTGCCTGTAATTGTTAATTACCAGTCCTACCCCCAGGTAGGAAGAAAAAATCAGGATATTGGGAATTGATGGAGAATGTCTGGCAAGGAAACCGGATCCTGGGGGTATAGAGTGTGGAATAGAAGGGGAGCTGAGTTTCTATTGAAGTGGTCAGTGATTAGTGGTGTGAATTAAAAGGGGAGAGAGCAATCAGGAATAAAGAAAATAATGTTGGCTTTGGACTCGTGTCCTACCTTGGCTATTACTTGCTGCTTTTCTGATCTTGGGCAAAAGCCTTTAGTCTATAGAGCTTCAGTGTCCTCATCTGCAAAATGGGCTTCAGATTAAATGATTTCTAATGTCCTTTCTACCTTTAAAACTATTATTGTAGGACCTGAGTGATTAGTGAATGGGTTCACTTATTTGGATGCGGAAAGATGGGGCAGTCTTGAGGTAGACAGCATCAGGAGAGTTAAGACTAGAAGGCAGGGGCAGCTAGGTGGCTCAGTGGTTAGAGCCCCAGCCCTGAAGTCAGGAGGACCTGAGTTCAAATCCTGTCTCAGACACTTAACATTCCCTAGCTGTGTGACCCTGCGCAAGTCACTTAACCCCAATTGCCTCAGGGGAAAAAAAAAGACTAGAAGGCAGCATGGAGGCAGAAAATCCTCAGCCCAAGAGGCTGACCTGCAGAGACAGGCATTCATAGAGGGTGTACCAGCTCTGCCAATCCCTAAAAACAGTTTTGTGGGGTTTTTTTGTATTTTGCGTACTTTTTTTAAAGTTTGCATTTTCAAGTTTGCCTGTTAATTTTAAAATGAGTTGTTGAGTTTCTTAAATTTGAGAAATAAAAAATGTCCTTTATAATCACATGCTCAATAAATATTTCCCTCAAAATAAATAATAATAATAAATAATAAAATAATAAAATGGGCTGTGTATACCTGTGCCGGCTGGTGATGCCATAGGCAGGGGCTGTGCTGATGCCCTTCCAGAGAAAAGTCTGTAGCATTTGGGGACCAGGATGGAAGAGCACTGACCTGTTATTTCTGAATTCCTTTGCCACCCATCAAAGGAGGGCATCCCCTGTCGGGTGCTGGTACCAGGGTAGCAGCAGCTGGGGGAGGGAGTGGAGGAGCATTCTTAGAGCCAACGTGTGAGTATGAGTCAGTCCATAGCAGACATGACTTGGAGAGATGCCAGTTTACCCTCTTACTTAGATTCCTCATAAGTTGCTATTAAAATTAGTTAGTATTCCCTAAATATCTGCTGACAATAGTAGAAGAAGATACAGGAACATTAACTTATGGAGCAAACCAGCTCAGAGTTTAAAACTTGCAAAGAATAATTCATGGAGTGAGTGCCATGGAGACCATCGAGGACCATCTTTCCGTACAAGAGCAAGCAGATTTGCCAATGGTGCCATGGGGTGTGCTGGTTGGGTAAGTGGGCACTTTATTCATGAAGGGCCCCTACAAGTGAGCTGATTGCAGGCTGACCCTTTGCAAACAAGGATTCTAGAGGGAATACATACTGGTCATGACCACCAGCTTCTGTAGCTAATGGTCAGTGATGGCGTTCACCACAGGGAGAGGGCTGGAAAAGTAGAAGAACCTCTTAACTATTCCCAGCATCTCCCCATCCAACAAGTGATCCTGCAAAGTCACCCTAGATCAGTGGTTAGCATTCTGGTGGAGATTCCATGTCCCTTCTCAGAATAATCTTTGTAATTGCCTAAAATAATAAAAAAAAATTCCAAGGGAAACCAATTGGATTAAAGTGCAATTATTAGAATATGAAGAAAACAAGTTCATGGTTAAGGATAAATCTTAAAGTCCCTGTTTTGTTTCTTTCTCATGCTCAAAAAATGCTTCAATTTAATTCTCCATTGTGCCCTGAGGAAGCTTATTATTGGGAAAAACTCATCAGCCTTCAAGTTGCCATCAATGGGATGTCGCCTCATCACTACCCTCTGCCTCTCTGATGGAAGCTCCATTTAAGGAGCTCCAATAAGGAGCCCAGCAGCTCGGTGACTAGTTATGTCGCTTAACCCTGCTTGCCTCAGTTTCCTCATCTATAAAATGAGGAAAATGACAAATCATTCCACTTTCTTTGCCAGGAAAACCCCAAATGGAGTCACAAAGATGGCACTACAATCAAACCAACTCTCATTTCTCACCCAGTGCCAGTGAGACTTCTCTGACAAGTCGGGGAGTTCTCTAGCTTTTTCACCACAGCTTCTCTTCTCCCCATTCCCTCTCCCCTACATCTTTTCATTTTCCTTTTTTGTATTATCTTCCCCATTAGAGTAAGCTTTTTTAGATTAGGGACTGTCTTTATTTATATTTGTGTTGCTAATGCTTAACATAGTGCCTGGCACATAGGTACTTAATAGATGTTTATTGACTGATTAATAATTCAATATGACAAGCACTTATTAGTTGCCTGCTGTGTTCAAGGAACACAGAAGCTAGAGACACAAAGACAAAACTGGAATACTCTCTGCCTACTGAGTGACACAACAGACACAGTGTCTTCAATCAATCACTCAGTCAATTAGCATTTATTAATCTCCTACTATGTGTGAAGCACTGTTAGTCACTCAGCTGATTAATTTGCATTTATTAAGTGCCTGCTGTGTGCCAGGCAATGAGAAGCATTACAGGCAGAGTAGAGAGTTGAGCTTGGAGCCAAATCTTGTCCCAGCTGTTAACACTGGGAAAATGATTAAAACTCTCTGTGCCCCAGACAAATAGGACTTTAAGCTGCAGAGTAGATACCCATCTGTACTAGTAGAGAAGTTTCCTATATTGAAAATCCTATACTGAAATCCCAGCTTTGGTCCCCCCCCAAAATGCCAAGAATCATGCTAGATATTGGGGATACAAAGACAAACAAAATTCCTTCAAGGCACTCCTTGGGCATTCAGCCCCCCAAGTCCCATGTTCTAACCCCCAAATACCTTCCCTCCCACTATTCACCCATATAAATCCTCCATTCCAGCCAGTGGATGTGCTTTGTGTAACCCTATGATTTTTTTTTTGCCTTTGACGTTTCCCCAAGACTAAATATCTCCATTTGGCAAAACCCTTGCCATCTTCAAGACTTCCTCAATTTCTCCTCACTCAGTAAATCATCCCTGTGCACTCATACCCAACCCTCGGCTCTGGCAGTGCTCCTCGGCTTCATGTGACACAAAACCATGACTGCCTCACGCAGTTGGTGCTGCTGTGGAGAGGGGCGACACATTCAGACTTAGAAGGGACCCCAGAAGCCATTGAACCCACCCTATAGATGAGAAAGCTGAGGTCTAAGAAGTTTGAGGGACTTCCCCAATATCATATGGGTGATGAGAATAAGAAGATTTAAACCCTAATCAATTATCTCAAAATCTCACAGTTGGAAGGCGAACCCAAATGCCTCAAAAAATGAAACATTTGTGTTTGATTTCTCATTTGTATTTTAAAGCATTTTAAAGCATTAAAGTATTTTGTGGTGTTTTTAAAAAATTAGTTGTTTTATATTCTTAGGTTTTTAGATGAATAGAAATAAAGATATTGTTAATTTTTCTAGGAAGGGATCCTAATGGCCCTTTGGTCCAGCTCATACTGTTCTAGAATCCAGGTCTCCCAATTCCATCCTCAGGGTTCCGACTCCATCTCCAAGGCTCCAGCTTCTTCCCATTACCCTTGTCTCCTTGCTTATATGGACCCTTCCCCGCAGCAAACTCTTGCTTTTATGGAGCCAAACTCACAGTGGACTTTCACACAGATTTGGCCATGAGTTGATGGACGCATGAGAATGTTTCCATATAATATGATAATAATGATGTGGAAGATGTCTTTTGGTGGAGAAAACGCCTTCCTAGGGGCAGGGCTAATGGGCTGGAACAATATCAGCCCCTGCAGTACTAATAGCAGTTGGGAAGGGGAAGACAGTTCTGTAGAGAGGAAATGATGAGAACTAGCATAGGCAGAATGTTGACTGTATGCATCCTCCCCATGTGGCAAACCTCCGGAGAGACCCCAAGAGCAAAGGCTTTTTAACATAATCGTAACAATTAGAATTTCATACAGTTCTTCCTAGTGTCAGGTACTATTCTAAGCATTTTACACATATTATCTAATTTGATTCTCACAGCAGCTTTGGCCAACTGGTGCAATCATTACCCTCATTTTACAGATGAGCAAACTGAGTCAGACAGAGGTTAATTGACTTATCTGGGATCAGATCAGGTCTTCCTGACTCCAAACCCAATACTCTTTCACTTTGCCAACTGGTCTATTCATTTATTCTATAAAATTATTGGAATAATGGATCTATAGACATAAGAGCTTGAATGTCACTTTATCCACCCCCTTTCCTTTTTACAGACAAGGCAACTGAGAGTGGTCTGTTTCTCTTGCTCCCAAACCAGAGGATAGAAAGATAGAGGCTAGTAGTTCTTGGTATAATAATAAACTACAGAAGTAATAGTCAATTAATCAGCAATCATTTATTAAGCATCTAGTATGAGCTAGGGATACAAAGGCAAAAATAAAACAATTCATGCCTCCAAGGACTTTCCCAGGGAAGGGGAAAAGATCAAGCACTGATTAATACAACCTACATACATAGTGCCCATGCTAAGTGCTTTACAAATATTATTTCATTTAATCTCATTGATTTGATTATTATTAGAGAGGCAATATGCAAACATACAAGTATATAAAGAATAAATCCATCTAATATTTATAAGAATTCAATTGATAAATGGTCAAAGGATATGAACAGATAATTTTCAGAGGATGAAATTCAAACTATTTATAATCATATGAAAAAGTGCTCCAAATCACTATTGATCAGAGAAATGCAAATTAAGACAACTCTGAGGTACCACTACACACCTGTCAGATTGGCTAAAATGACAGGAAAGGATAATGACAGGTATTGGAAGGGATCTGGGAAGACTGGGACACTGATACATTGTTGGTGGAGCTGTGAACGGATCCAACCAATTTGGAGCTATGCTCAAAAAGTTATCAAACAGTGCATACCCTTTGACCCAGCAGTGTTTCTATTGGGCTTATATCCCAAAGAAATCATAAAATAAGGAAAAGGCCCCACATGTGCAAGAATGTTTGTGGCAGCCCTTTTTGTAGTGGCTAGAAACTGGAAATTGAATAGATGCCCATCAATTGTAGAATGGCTGAATAAATTATAGTATATTAATGCTATGGAATATTATTGTTTGGTAAGAAACGACCAGCAGGACGATTTCAGAGAGGCCTGGAGAGACTTACATGGACTGATGCTGAGTGAAATGAGCAGCACCAAGAGATCATTATACACAGCAACAACAATACTATATGATGATCAGTTCTGATGGACATGACTCTCTTCAACAATGAAATGTTTCAAACCAGTTCCAATTGTTCAGTAAAGAAAGCCATATACACTCAGAGAGAGGGATGCGAAATGTGGACCACAATATACCATTTTCATGCTCTCTATTGATGTTTGCTTGCATTGGGTTTCCTTTCTCTGATTTTTTTTTCTTCTAGTAGATACGATTTTTCTTGCACAGTAAGATAAGTGTGGGAATATGTATACATATATTCAATTTGTCAAGTATTTTAACATAATTAATGTGTAGTAGACTTCCTGCCATCTAGGGGAGGGGAGGGGACTGGGGGGAAAATTTGTAACAGAAAGCTTTGTAAGGGTTAATGTTGAGGAATTACCCATACAAATGTTTTGCAAATAAAAAGTATTAATAAAAAAAAGAAAAAGAAGAATAAATTCAGAATAAATACATGGCAATTCGAGGAACGAAGGAGAGCTCTGGAAGCTGGAAGGGTCAGCTTCACGTTGGGGGGCAGGCTGAATCTTGAAGTAAGCCAGGAATTCTGTAATATGGAAGTGAGGAGGAAGTATCCAGGAAGCCACGATAATGGCAGGTTCAGTTCTAGGAATGGGGAGCTGAGCAAAGATCCGAAATGGGAAATAGTGTGATGGGGGAACAGTGAGCAGGCCAGTTTGATTGAACCAAAGAGTGAACAAAGCAGAGTATTATGAAACAAAATAAAATAAAAAATAACTTGTTTAAAGAAATATAAGGGGGCAGGGAGAGTTCATAGTGATTGATGACCTACCACATTGCTGTCAGAAATCCCAGAAAATTTGTCTTGAAGGAAATTGGACTTAGGTGACTGGTATAAACTTTGAAAGGGCGCAGTAGAAACTATGCAACACATCATTGTAGGTTGTAACAATTGAGCACTAAGAGAATGACTAGAAAGACACCATTGAGTGGCCAGAATGATGCATCCAAAGCTCATTATTTTTTGTGGCTAAGATATAACAAAGCTTCATACTATCAATTCAAATTCAATCCCCCAAATACTGAGCAAATAAACCAAACTGGAGTAGAAGCTAAATCACAGACCAAAGCATTGCCCCAAATCTTCCAGTCATAACATTAATCCACAAAGATTTAAGGATGTTTCTAGATGTCACTATATTCGGTATTCAGAATCTTCTAATTACATGTAATGAAAAAACTTCCAAAACATAGAGACCTAGTAGGAGAAATTGAGATCGAAAGGAAACAGGATGAGGTCCACATCATCTGTCTGCTCCTAGACCTTTCCTCCACCTCTTGGGGCTACAGAAGGTTCTTCCTCTAGCATTCTTCATCCAGAAGGCTCACTCCAGTCCCGGAATTCATAATGAAAATTTGTCTTTACCTTTTCACCCTCTCTGGCTCTCCCAGAACCTCCATTTTAGGATGGCATTCAGGCAGCCAGGGCTCATTTCTATTGAGCTTTTCTCAAGACTCTCTATCATCCCTCACCCCAACTTGATTTCCCCCTACTTCTTTTCAATTTGCTCTAAAATGTTGTCTTCCCCAATAGAGTTTAAGCCACTTGAGAGCAAGCACTATCTTTCTTTTTAACTGTATTTGTATCTCCAGCACTCAGCACAATGTTTGTCTCAGAGCAAGCACTTAAATGCTACTTGATCAACTGACTCAGGAGCGATGAGTCCTTTCAGCACTAGACCCTCCAATCCAAAGAAAAAGAAGGAAAAGAGCTCCTGACAATGACTAGAGTGCTTTATTAAAGTCATTCTGCACACACACATGACTGCACTTGTGCACACTTGTGCATACACACTCATGCTTATAACATACTCACACTCTTACATACACTTTACACACTCATGTGTACTCACACTCACACAACACACTCACAATACACTCACACATATATACACACAATATACACACTGATACATTCACACACACTCACAACACACAATCCATGTTTAAATGTATATATAACAATACATATACACACTCACACACTTACACACTCATATACTCACACTCATACACAACACACTCACAATACACTCACACACATACACAACATACAATCCATGTTTCAGTGTGTACACACACACACATCCGGACACACATCCACACTCACTCTTGCCTGTTCACACTTGTGCTTTTATTTACACAGACTCAGCCAGTCCCCTCCTTACCCATTTGCACTCACACCCCCCGCACAGCACACGGCACTCTCACACACACACATTGCTGCTCACTCGCAGTCAGCATGCAAATACAGTAACCCAATTCCATTTTTATCTTCCTTGAGTCACCCGAGAGATCACAGCCATAGCAACGGGGAGGTGGTTCTCCCCTTAAAATTCATTTTGACTCTTTGTCCTCCCACTTGGAAAGCGACATATCTTGGGTGGAGCCCCTGACTTCAGCCCCCTCCCCTGGGGTCCCTGGTCACTTGGGGGACATCGGGCTAACTTTGCTCTGGGGTCTGTTCTCCAGGCAGAGGTGGAAGTGTGAACACAGTCTCTCTGGCTGTGTGTTGCCATCCCTGGAGCTAAGTTTCTTGCTAAATACCCATTTTCCCAAGGAAGAATCACAGCTTAGAAGCTGGAAGGGACTCAGGATCCATCTAATACAGGTGAGGCGCCTGAGGTCCAAGGGGACTTGCCCAACATCACAGGTTTAGAGGCAGGATTAGAACCCAGGTCCCTGATCCCTGAGCCATCATTCTTTTGACTGCCAAACTGTGCCTGGAATAAAGCCCTATGCCAGGTAAGCAGGAAGCAGACTAAGTTACTTTATGGATATCTGATGTTGACTGGAAAGGCTTGTTTTTAAAAAAAAAACCCACTGGGAAGTGCTTGCTACTTAATCACAAGTCTTCTCTATGGATTCTTAATCCAAAGTCTGTGAATTAAAAAAAATATTTTTGTAACTGTATTGCAATTTAATTGGTTTTGTTTAGAATCTTGTGTATTGTATGATGGGCCAATGATAGTTTCAGATGATAGGTTCAGAACCTATACTCTAGGGCAGGAGATAAAAACCAATTCCTAATGTTGCCTATTGCCCTAGAAAATCACAAATTAACTTTATCTACATTATATTGTATTTTTTTCAAATACTGTTAACCATTTCCCAGTGACATTTCCATCTGACTCAGGTCTCAATTGGGAATTTGTCAGCTTGCTAATGCAGAAGAAGGGACCAAGGGACAAAGGTGGCCAAGGGGTGGGCTTCCTGGGCATGGACACCTCAGTGTGGCTTCCTCTAGGCATAGAGGTGTGACATGTCCTAAAACCTTGCCTTAAATGATCAGAATCCTTGGGGACAGAAGATGGTCTTGAAGTGTTTCAGCTTAGAACCTCCCACGCCTAAGGGGTCCAGGTCTATTCTAGAGAATAAAGGAGATGCTAGCCTGGCAGCACCAAGTGGCTCAAGTTAATTCTGATCTGAACTTCAGTTTTCTCATCTGCAAAATGAGGAAGCTGGTCTGGATACTCTTTTTTTCTTTTGCTGAGGCAATTGGGGTTAAGTGACTTGCCCAGGGTCATACAGCTAGTTAGTGTTAAGTGTCTGAGGCCAGATTTGAACTCAGATCCTCCTGACTTTGGGGCTGGTGCTCTATCCACTGCACCATCTAGCTGCCCCTAGGTCTGGGTACTGTTGAAAGTCCCTTCCAGCTCTAGCATGCTCTGATTTGAAAAGGCAGCTTGCTGTAGCAGATAGAATACTACCCTTGAACTCAGGAAGACTGGTTTTGACTCCACTTCAGACACCTACTAGCTGTGTGATCTTGAGCAAATCACTGAGTCTCTCTGATCTGTTTATCAGTAAAATGGAGGCATTGGACTCCATGATCCCTAAGACTCTCTTTTGCCTACCTAGCCTACTGTACCTCCAGGGTACCAAGAAACCTCCTGGATAAATACAGAAATGTGAGAATCTTTCCTTCCTTGTCCCAAGCTGGAGATGATTCCAACAGTGAGCATTCCGAATTTCTCTCTGGATCTCTAGTTACTCAGTGATACCACAGTCAGGGGCTCCTTTATGGAGAAGCTGGAAAAAACTCATTCCCATTTGGAGTCAGAAAGCTGCTCCCTCAAAAGGGACTTCACTTACAACTGTTACTCCCCATGACTTGCTTCCCCTTTCTCATAAGTTCTGGAAACTTTATCACACTGAAGAGTTACCACCCTAAGCTCTTCCTAGGATGGACCTCTCCTTTTCATGGTCACACGAGGACATTGCATGGATGGCTAGTTCTGTGTCACTGGCAGTCCATTTTGAACCTTCTGCCTCTCTCCCACATCCAACTGCAGAAACCTACTGGAGACAGAAGTTTCTAGGGCCAACCTATGGGGATCTAGACTGAAATGAAGTCTATCTGAGATGTACACACAAAAAGAATTGGAGAAAGAGAGAAAAAAAAAAGAAAGGAAGAGAGAAAAAGAGACATAAAAAGAAATGGGGAGATAGAAAAAGAGAAAGAGAAAGGGAGAGAAAAAAGAGACAGAAAAGGAAGGGGGAGATAGAAAAAGAGAGAAAAAAGGAAAT
>JAJPUD010001675.1:107352-163291 GCA_023553655.1 Myrmecobius fasciatus | reverse complement strand
AAAAAAGGAAATGGAGAGAGAGAGAAAGAAAGAAAGGAGAGTAAAAGAGACAAAAAGG
This sequence comes from Myrmecobius fasciatus, assembly GCA_023553655.1. Classification (NCBI taxonomy): domain Eukaryota; kingdom Metazoa; phylum Chordata; class Mammalia; order Dasyuromorphia; family Myrmecobiidae; genus Myrmecobius; species Myrmecobius fasciatus. The sequence continues at coordinate 163,233 of JAJPUD010001675.1, read as the reverse complement.
GGGAATAAAAAAGAGAGAAAGAAAAGGAGAGAAAAAGAGAAAAGGAAGGGGAGATAGAAAAAGACAGAGAAAAAGAAATGGAAAGAGAGAAAAAAGAAAGGAGGAGAGAAAAGGGACAGAAAAAGAGGGGGCAAATGTAGAGATATACTGAGGAGAGAGAGAGGCAGGGGCAGAGAGAAATTAGGGCAATAGAGATAAAGAAAATCAGAGACAGAAGCATTGAGACAAAGACACATATATGTATGTATATATATACATATTATATATATATATACATATATATATAAAGAGATAGAGAGATGAATAAAGGGAAAGACAAAGAGAGGGGGACAGACAGAGATGACAGAGAAAGGAAGGGACAGAGACAGAGGGAGACAGAAAGAACAGAGAGGCATGGGATGGGGGGTAGTTTCCACTGATTTCCCTCTAAGTTTCTCCTTTAGTCTTAAAATACAGATCTTTTTCCTCTAAATTGGAGGTCAGCAAGGAGAGCCCCCCAGGTCAAACTGGGAAATGACAGCAGCCCAGGGGCAAAGGCCAGAGCAAGGGTTGATGGAGAAACATGTTGGTGAGCTGTCATTTAAGCATTAGATGGGAACAGATGCCTCCTAAATCTTCCCCCCCCTTTCAGATGCTTTGTGTATTTTTAAAAATCGTCTTTATTTTTATTGCTGCCTTATTCTTCTATGTTTCAGACCTGAGCCTCAGAGGGATGTGGGAGTACGTGTGTGTGAGCGTGAGTGTGTGTATGTGTATCTGTGTATTTTCCCAAAGAGCCCGATAACTGTGACATGGAGGGGGCGGGCTGGGGAGAGGCAGACAGGTGGCTTTATTAACAGTCCTGTCAAATCCTGGAGAGAAACTGTTCCCATCTTAAGATTGGGGGAGGTGGGGGAAGCAGAGGGGGAGAAGTGATAGTGAAGAATGGGAAGGGAAAGTTGGAGCTGAACTTCTCGGAGAAATCGAGAGAGAAAAATAACACCCATCAAACAAATCTTCCCTCTTCCCTCAGGATTAAAGGAGATAATGTATGTAAAGTGGTCTGTAAACCTTCACATGTCAGTTGGTATTATGGATGGGGAGGTCTAGGGCGGAGAGCTTTCCTCTTTTACATTTAATAAGAAGAAGAAGCATTTTCTCTTGCTTGACGATTTGTAAAAAATATCATCATTTGATTCTCACAACAGCCCTGAGAAGTAGGTGCTATTATATCCCCATTTTACAGATGAGGAAACTAAGGCCGAGGGGGTTAAGACACTAGCTGTGTGATCTTATTGTTGAACCCAGGTTTTTGAACTAGTAAATGTCTGATTCAGTAGACATTGATCCTAGGTAGGTACCGGTCCCCCTTTACTTGACGGAGCCGTAACTGGCCATTTGGGTGCTCTGGACAAACTCTACAAAAATGGACCCATAAGAAGCTTGTGCCCCCCAAGCAACTTTATGAGGCAAATCTCCCTGGGGAGAGATAGCAACCCTGGGACTCACTGAGGTAAAAGACTGCCCTAAGGAGAAGAAAGGAACAGATGGAACCCAAGTGTGGGCCCTACCACTTACTGTTTGGACAAGTAATTTAACAACCGTTAGGTGCTTCTATTTTTTATCTGCAAAATGATGTTAGATTTGATGGCTAAGTGAGACTAAGAACTCACCTTCCAATCTGTGCTCCCATGATCAGAATGACGCTTCCGTGGGGAGGAATTGTGCCATCTTGTGGGATGGCACAATGACATCAGAGGACTTCAAATTATGCCTCTGACCCTTGCTGCTCATGTGATCTTGGTAAGTCACATTCAGTGTTCTCATCTAAAAAGAGATAAAAAGCCCTCTATCTCTTCCCTTCTACTGCTGGAGTAATCATCCTGTTTTAATTATCTGTTCTTGTCAGCTAGCCCCAAGATCAATTGCTTTTATACCAATGAAGGAATATAAATGCTTTCTGAACTTGTGTCTTAGTGCAAAGCCCCAGTCACCTCACCCTAGTTCTGGCGCTGAGTAGGTCCCACTCTGGTGAAAGGGAAATGAGCTTTAAGCATCTGCCATCACACTCCAGTGTTTAAATGACAAAAACGAGGGAAGTGATGGCTTTTACAAAGATTTGATGGAGAGTACCTGCCACAGAAAGACTTAATCCAAGAAGTGTGCAGAAAACCTCAGTGGGTTCTTACAGGACCTTAGGTTACTCTGTGTGGGACAAATTGGAAGCCAAAGGATAATAAATCATAAGTGACGTTCATAGAGCACTTTGAAGTCTGCTAAGAGCTTTACATCCACAATCTCTGCTACGGTGGCAATCCAGGCTTAAATCCCATGTCGGCTGCTTCCTACCTGGGGGAATTTGGAGAAATCCCCCAACCTCCTGGATCTTGTACAAGGATTGTATTCTATACTCTCTTAGGTCCCTTCCTTCTCTAAACTCTGATCATATGATGAGGGGGACCTTCTTGTGCCTCAGTTTCTTACTCTGTTAAGAGACCAGTTAGCCTCCAAGGTCTATGTCTTCTACATCTATATTTAGGATCTTGAAGTTTTGAGCCTCAAAACCACCCTGTGAAGGAGGTAACGTGTATTATTATCCCCATTTTATAGAATTTTTTATAGAAAACTCAGTGGGATTAAGTGCTTCAGCCACATAGACAGTAAGTGTCAAAGATGGGCTCTGAACTGAGGTTTTCCTCCCTAGATGACCAGCACTCCATCCTCTTGTAGCCAGGCAAGTTTAACTCTGAGCCAGATGTCAGTCCACTCCATCTTTCCTAAAGTAGGGTTGACCCACCTTCACGCCATAGCCTGCCAAAGGGGCTTGGAGCTTTCAAATTATCCCTGGTTCCTAGATCCCACTAAATAACAAACAGATGGGCCATATCAGCAAAACACACATTTCCCAGCTCATCAATCACGCTTTAAAAGTCTGCTGAAAACTCTCTATGAATGAATGTGAAACGAGGCCACAGTCTTGCAAGAGGGAGCCAAGAAAATACATGTTCTTTATCTGCCACGATGTGGGCCACGCAGAAGAAGGAAATCCAGCTCTCCCATGAAGCTCTCCTGAGTGGGGAAAGAGCCCGTGACCCACTCCCAGGTGGCCAGCTCCCCCCTAAGCCACAAGGGAAGAGATGAGGAGAAGAAAAAGCAGGGTCTGGATTTGAATCCAGGGACTCTTATTCCAAACCTCGTGCTCTTTCTGCCCACTTGGCCGGGGATGCTCAGGAGCTGCTCCATGATTGTGAGCCAGGACATGTGACTGTTGGAGAAGTTGGGGATGGATGATCCAATGGTTAAGGGTGCAGTACAATGGGTGTGTACCCTCATAAAGGAAACTTTGCAAAGAATATCATTTAAAAAAAAAAAGATGGATCAGAAATGTGGTTAGAGAAAAAAAAAAACAATTAATGGACAGTCAGAGGTGGGGATTTCTTTCATGAATGGGTGGGTGGGTCAGTCAGACAGGCAGTCAACAATTATTTATTCATCACTTACTACGTGCCAAGCAGTGTGCTCTAGAGATACAAAGTGAGGCAAAAGTGTGTTCCCTCCTGTTCTAAACAGAGCGTGCAGGATATAAACTATGCACACACGAGACATTCACTGTGGAAATGGAAGGCAAGGAAGAGCAATCTCAGAAGGAAGGGATCAGCAGTACATGGGCCTTGGAGAAGATAGAGCTGACTTGGAGGCAGAAAGAACCCAGGAGGCAAGGGTGAGGGAGGAGAGTTCCAGGGAGACAGAGTGGGAGATAGCCCACCTAACTCTTACTTTCTGTGGTTTAGTGAAAAAAAAGTCTCAGTAGATTCCAACAAGTTGGGTTGGACTTGGGAGAAGACGTCAGCAAGAGCCAAATGGGAGGGTCAACATGAATCATGTCATGGGAAAGCAGGAAAGGGTCTTACTCTCCCCATTTTTGCAGTAAAGAAACTGAGGCAAAGTGACTTGATCAAATCCTTCATTGCATCTTCTGTAGTATCTTACATGGCAGGGATAAGACTGGACATGTGATTTCAGTGGTATAAAGAAAGCTCACATAAGGAAACAGCTTTCACCGATGCAGGTGAGCTCCTTCTCTGCTCCTGGGAGTCATAGATCATTGAGGGGGTGCCCTGATTTGCCTGGGCTCATACAAACACTATGTATCAGGGGTGGGACCTGAATCTAGGTCTTCTTGGTTTTGAGGATGGCTTTCTATGCACTACTGATTGTGCATCTGTTTGCTGAATGAAACGGTAAACCGTCATGAGGTCTCACTACCAGCCTTCGTTCTGGGTTCTGAGCTGTTCCATTCCACTGCTTAGAAACAACTGTACAGGGGCAGCTAGGTGGGGTAGTGGATAGAGCCCCAGCCCTGAAGTCAGGACCTGAGTTCGAATCTGGTCTCAGACACTTCCTAGCTGTGTGACCCTGGGCAAGTCACTTAACCCCAATTGCCTCAGCAAAAAAAAAAAAAAAAAAAGAAAAAAAAAAAAAAAAAAAAGAAAAAAGAAAAGAAAGAAAGAAAGAAGGAAGGAAAGAAGGAAAGAAGCAACTGAACATTTCAAGAATCCAAACAGAATGCAAAATAAAGATGCAGAAAGATCAAAGAGTGTTCCATTTTTGACTTGGTATTCCCAATGCCTAGCATAATGCCTGGAACATAGTAGGTGCTTAACAAATGCTTGTTTATTGATTGAGTTGCTATTTTATCATGTGGATCATCCCAACCCCCTTCTTAGATTCACTGAATTAAAAATGAAAGGGACCTTAGAGGCAGCAAGTCCAGCTGCCTTATTTTATAGATAAGGAAACCAAGAGCCAGAGAGATAGAGGGAGTGAATCAGTGATCATGAGTAGCAGCAGCAGCCAGATTTGAACCCAGCCGTAGACTTTGTCTCTGACAAGTCTGAGAACACTTCGGGGAGATAGTTTTCTATGTCTTGGGAAGGGGCTATAAGAGGAAGAATTGGGGAACACGTTGGGGCTAGATTTGTGAGCAGCAAAAGTCCCAGGTTTGAACTGTGGATGAAGTGGATGAAGCTGCTGCTGAGCCTCCCCAGTAATCTGGTTTTTTTTAAAATCACCCCATCTTGAAGTAATAAATTGGGAAATCATCTTTACATTTAAGGGTTCTGATAAAGGTCTCATCTCTAAAATATATAGAGAATTGTCTCATATTTATAAAAATTCAAGCCATTCTCCAATCAATAAATGGTCAAAGGATATGAACAGACAATTTTCAGAGGATGAAATTAAAACTACTTATAGTCATATGAAAAGGTGCTCCAAATCACTATTGATCAGAGAAATGCAAATCAAGACAACCCTGAGGTACCACTTCACACCTGTCAGATTGGCTAACATGACAGGAAAAGTTAATGATGAATGTTGGAGGGGTTGTGGGAGGGCTGGGACACTGATGCATTGCTGGTGGAGCTGTGAACGGATACAGCCATTCTGGAGAACAATTTGGAGCTATGCTCAAAAAGTTATCAAACTGTGCATACCCTTTGACCCAGCAGCATTTCTATTGGGCTTATATCCCAAAGAAATCATAAAGGAAGGAAAAGGCCCCACATGTGCAAGAATGTTTGTGGCAGCCCTTTTTGTAGTGGCTAGAAACTGGAAATTGAATAGATGCCCTTCAATTGGAGAATGGCTGAATAAATTATGGTATATGAATATTATGGAATATTATTGTTCTGTAAGAAATGACCAGCAAGATGATTTCAGAGCGGCCTGGAGAGACTTGCATGAACTGATGCTGAGTGAAATGAGCAGAACCAGGAGATCATCATACACGGCAACAACAGTACTATATGACGATCAATTCTGATGGACATGGCTCTCTTCAACAATGAAATGTTTCAAACCACCTCCAATTGTTCACTGAAGAAAGCCATATACACCCAGAGAGAGGGATTCGAAATGTGGACCACAACATAACATTCTCATACTCCTTGATTGATGTTTGCTTACATTGTGTTTCCTTTATCTGATATATCGTTTGTGTAGATAAGATTTTTCTTGCACACCAATGATAAGTTTGGAAATATGTATACATATATTCGATTTGCCAATATTTTAACATAATTAACATGTAGTGGATATCCTGCCATCTAGGGGAGGGGTGGGGAGTTGGGGGGAAAAATGTGTAACGGAAAGCTATGTAAGGGTTATTGTTGAAGAATTACCCACACATATGTTATGCAAATAAAATTTTAAAAAAATCACCCCATCTTGGGGCAGCTAGGTGGTGCAGTGGTTAGAGCACCAAACCTGAAGTCAGGAGGACCTGAGTTCAAAGCTGGGCTCAGACACTTCCTAGCTGTGTGACCCTGGGCAAGTCACTTAACCCCAATTGCCTCAGCAAAAAAAAAAAAAAAAAAAAGCAAAAAAAGAAAAAGAAAAGAAAACTGTGCAAGTATAATATAAATAAAAATAAATTTTAAAAAATCACCCCATCTTGAGTCCTAACCTGGTCACCCCAGGAACAGATGCTGGAGTCTTTGCTTCTTGGCCTGTTTCCTTGATGGTCCCACCCCGGGCCTGCTGACAGCTTGATTCCCACTTCTCGTCTCTGCCAAGAGAAGAAACTCTTCTCTTTGGCTACTTTGATACAGATGGTCTTTTCTTTACAGGCGCTAAGCCAGAGTGGTATCTTGACAGTAGAGACTGGAAGGTTCACTAGCGAATTCTGAAAGGCTACAGGAGGAAAAGTCAATCTCTGGATTCCATATTTGTCACGGTGTCAAATTTAGCTTCCAAATCAAGTGGGGAGAATTCGATTCAATCCAACTGAACAAACCAAAGAGTGTCATGTGCCCGGCTGGGGCTGGATGCTAGAATTACAAGGTAAAAAAACTCCTTAAGCCGCTTATGGTCCACTAAAGGGGACGTATTATGTATACCCAACACTGATGCTCACTGTCTGTGGAAACTGGTCAAGTCACTTTTTCTCCCTGTGCTTCAGTTTCCCAATCTGTGACATGAAAAGGAGTCAACTCGATGGCTTCTGTTCTTAAGTTCCAGGTCCGTGCGGACAATATTCGCTCCACTTACCCACCTCCCAAATTTGCAGGAACCAAATGAGGCAATATATGTCGCATCCACTGTCCTTCAGGCGAAGGGGGGAGGAATATCCTTTTACTCTGTACCCCAAGGGAGATGTGACCCTTGGGATGCTGGCAGGGTGCTGTATACCTGGGTAAGGGATTTTTATCAATTGATTGCAGAGATACTTCAAGAGAGAAGGAAGCAAGTGTGGGGAGGGAGAAAGAAAGGAGAGAGAGAGAGAGAAAAAAAGTAGGGAGTAGAGGAAGAGGGAGAGGGAGGTGGGGAGAGAGGGGAAAAGGAAAAGAGAGTGAAGAGACAGAGAGACAGAGAGAGAAACACACACAGAGACAGAGAGAGACACACAGAAAAGCAGAGACACAGAAAGACATCTATTCAGAGAAAGAGACCAGGTACCAGAGACAAAAATACAGAGGGACAGAGGTAGATAGACAGAGACAGAGACAGAAACAAGAAGAAAAAAAGATAGAGATGAGACAAACTCCTGCGTGGCACACTGACCCCTCAAAACTTTGAACATGTAGAGGAAGCTGGGCCCATTGTGTCCCTTGACCTTCAGAGCTCATGACTTCAGAGATCCCTGGGTAAAATAATTCTCTCTCCTGGTTTAATCTAAGATCTTACCTCACTTCTGGTGGAAAAACTCATTTATTCTTCTGTACTCTACAATATATCCTAATCTGTAGAACCTGTTGAATTTCTATTTGATATTTTGCTTGGATAAATGGATTTTTTTTTGGCTTTCTGCTTTTTGTCTAAATGGTTTCTGGTGAAAGGGGGTTAAGGAACCTGAGGGCTGCCCTCCATAACAGAGATCAGAGAAATGGCTTTTCTTAAGAGCCTAGGCTTTTAGATATTTTAGATACGGCAAAGAGATCCAATTATAGCCCAATACCCTCTTGCAGCCTAAAGAAGAGAAGAGGTAAAATACTGCAGAAATATTGAATGATCTTTCTTGTCATCCCTCACATGTGATATGACAGAGATGTCCCATCTATAAGACTTTGTTCAGACTGTGTCCTCTGTCTGGATGCACTTTTCCCTCAACTTTGCCTCCTTAGAATGCCCAGCCTCCTTCAAAGCTCAGCTGAAGAGTCCCTTCCTCCACAATGCTTTCTCTGACCTCTCCCCATACCCTATGAATCCTAGGAACTCTCCTGTACTCTGTACATATTGTTTCTCCTAATAGGGTATGGGATTATAGATTTAAAGGTGAGAGTAACATTAGAGACCACCTAGTTCAGCTCTTTTATTTTACTGGGGAGGCAACTGGAACTCAGAAATGGTAAGGGACTTTTCCAAGATCACTTAGGTAGTGACAGAGTCAAAATCAATCCAGATCCTCCAGGTCCAGAGCCAGCATTCTCTTCACTGAACCACATTGTCTCCTTGGGAACAAAAATTGTTTCTCCTTTGTTTTTATGTCCCTGTCACTTAAGCACAGAGCCTGGCACATAATTGGTGCTTAATAAATTCTGGGTTGACGGCTCAAAATGAAACTACCATCACAGTAAGAGGCTGTAATCTCTTCACTCAAGTTTTCTAATACCTTGTTATCATGTGGAAGTGATTGACCCTAAGTCCTCAAAGCTTCTGTCCATGGAGCTCAGGTGGGTCCCATAAAACTACCTAGAACTCTCATTCTGGGTTTGGTAAAGGACTGGACACTTGCCTTCTGAAGGTCAACCTAAACAAGTTTGGAGAACCCTTCCTTTGGCTAAAGGAAGATGAATTTTTTTGGTCAACTGTTCAAATGTGGGTCCACCATTCAGTCAGACAAAAAACATTTATTAAGTATTTAGTATGTGCCAAATGATGTGCTAAGTGCTGAAGATACAAAAAAGGCAAAAGCAATTCCTGCCTTCAAGGAGCTTATATTCTCAGGAGGAAGTCAGGTGGATAACTGGGTACTTACAGCTATATGCAGAATAAACAGAAAACAATCTTTGAGGGAAGATACATTAGTGTGGGGGTGAATGGGAGGGAATGGGGGTGATATGGGGCAAGCCCCCTGTAGAAGGGGGGGTTATGAGATGACCCTTAGGAGATAAGATGAGATTTACAAGAAGCCAGGGAAACTAAAAGGTGCAGGTGAGGACAGGGAGCATTTTATGCGTGCAAGAAGTCCAGAACAAAAGTTCTCCTTCCTGGAATAGCACTAGTGGGGAGAATGATGTTGCAGACTCTGGAAGTTTAAGAGCCATTGTATGGACACCACCTAGGAGCACTGGCCTTGCCAGCACAGTTCTAATGCAGGGTTAGCAGCTTGCTCCAAGGGTACCTGAGATAAATACCCTGTCTAGAGAGTCTAATATTGACTGGTTCCAGGCACAGCAGCCTGTATTGAATTGAGGGAAAGATTATTACTGTCTGTTCATAGGATCATCAATCCAGAGTTGGAAAAAAAACAATACTCCCATTTTATAGATGAAGAAACTGAGGCCCAGGGAATGAAATATCTTTTCCAAAGTCATACAAGTGAAGATGGGAATCAAACAGACCCAGGTTTCTCCTGACTCTAAAACTAATATTCTTTCTATGGTACTCTACTGCTTGAAAGAAAAACAAATTGAGGAGAGTGGATTTGATAGTGCATGAGGACCAGAGATGATGTATAACAAAGTCTTTCTGTTCAATCTAGGAATTATTTGGGAGGAGGAGGGGAGGAAAGTTGGTTAGATTTATAATTTCCTCTATGTGGCTGGGGTGGGGATGAAAACTGTAACTTCCCAGTGTAGAAATGTCCTCTACTGATGTTAACTTATCCTTAGCTTATAGTTGGAATGAGTTTTCTGGGATCACTGAGAATTAAGGGACTTGTCCAAGGTCACAAAATTAGTATGTGTCATGGACAGGATTTGAATCCAAGACTTCTTGCCTCCAAAGCCATCTCTTAATCTACCATATGACATTACTTCAAAGTGGATGGTGATAGTGTAGTTTAAGGGGAGGAACTCTTTTCATTTTTGTCTTCATACTCTTAGCACTTCACATGGTACCTTAGAATGATTCTTGTTGAATTGAGTGAATGGAGAAACTGAGGCTTAGAGAGGTGCAATGGTTGTTATCAAGAACATACAGACATTAGGGAGCAGAAGCCAAAATGAAGCCCAGATCTTCTGACTCCAAACACAGGGCTGTGTTGTCCAGCAGACTTGCCTGCCTGCCTGCCTTCCTTCCCTACCCCCACCCTTCAACTCATCTAGGTCAAGGCATCACTGAGCAGAAGGAGACTTCTTTCATTTCTCTGACATGGTTCATCACCCTCTCCCATTCTCCCCTCCACCTAGGAAATTCAAGTTGTGTTTTGCCCCCTAAAAAGTTTCTGCGAGGTTTGAAGCCCAGAACCAAGTGAGTTATAACCAGTGGGCTATAAATCTGACTTGTGTGCTTTCTTCCTGCCTGGCTGGCTGTCACTCAGGCAATAGCAGCTTTCCATTTATTTTATTTTTATATGTTTTTGGTTATAGAAGAACTCGGTGACCAGATTCCCTTCCTATCAGAGTGGGCAGGGAATTGTGACAGTCCGAGGGAAGAAATATATGCACGCTTGTAAATCAATGTCAGAGAAGCTCTTGAGAAAACCAGAACTCTGACCTGGAGAAGGAGGAGCAAAGGAATCCAGGCTCTTGCTCCCTGTCCTGATAACTGGGCTTCAGCAGAGGAGATGCTTAGGACTGCCCTGAATTATGACATGAATTTCCATTAAGCTCTGATTTCATGGGGGCTGGTGCTGTTCTTGGCTTGGAAGACCAATTCTATCTGCTTGATAAAAGATCTGCCTAGGAGATGGGGGTAAGGCTTCAAAGATGGCAATGTTTTTATAAAAATAAAGTCTGAAACTTCAGGAGCATACCAATGTTGGGGTTTGTTTCCAGATTAAGCTAAGAAACAGATTGACTGGATTAATGAATAGCTAGTGAGACCATAAGCCCTTGTCTTATGGCCCCTGGCAGCGCTCCTGATTTCAGTACATTGGACAGTTCCCGACTTGGTTGCTCTTGCCTGTTAGTCCATTCTCCTGTTCCTTACTTTGCAGTTCATCACTTATTGAATGGTTTGGGCAAGTCACTTTAGCACCCTAGACTTCAGTTTACTTATCTATAAAATATAGGGTTGATCTAGATGGCCTCTGAGGGACCTCCCTATCCATAATAATAATAATAATAACAATAATAATAGGTAATATTTACATAGCTATTTAAGGTTTGTAATGTGCTTTTCCAAATATCATTCCTTTTCATAATATATGTATAACCAATAACACTAGATCTTCCATGACAAAAGCTCTAATCTCGGGGCCCATGCAGTTCATAAACTTGTTTTCTTGAATATTTTCACTCTGTTTCAATTTATTGGTATTTTTGGTCATTCCCCTGTGTGTTTGCATTTAACAATATTATTCCAAGAAGGGACCCATTAGTGCAAACAGACTACCCAAGGGAGCAATGGCACAACGTTTATCAATCCCTGCTCTAGATCTGTGGTCCTAGGACCCTTGATTTATCCTGAGGCTTAGAGGCAGCCTGGGAAAGTGCATAGAATACTGTACTTGGGATTAGAAGAAAAACTGGGCTTTTCTTCATTTTTGTGGTAGAAATGAAGTCAGAAGACCTAGGTGCTTATACATGTCTTGACTTCCCACCTATGTGTATTGGACAAGCAATTGCACCTCAGTTTCCTCATCTTTAAAATGAAGGGTTGACCAAGATGACTTTTGAGGTTTCTTCCAGTTCTAAAATTGTCATCTTACAATCATATTTTTGCACTAGCTAAATGTTCTTGAGCTAATCTCTTCATCTCTTCATTTCAGCTTCTGTTTCCTCATCTATAAAATATGAATACTTGCCCCACAGGATTGCTGTGAGGTTCAGATGAAATAATGTATTTGTCAGCTCTAAAACACTACATAAATGTCATCTGTAATAGCAGCAGCAATACTAATATTTTCCCAATAAAGCTTAGTCATTTCAGTTGTGTCCGATTCTTCAGGCATTTTCTTGGCAAAGATACTGGAGTGACTTGTCATTTCTTTCTTAACTGAGTCAAGCAGGGTTAAATAACTTGCCCAGAGTCACACAGCTAGCAAGTGTCTAAGGCTGGATTTAAACTCGGGTTTTCCTGATTCCAGACCAGCACTCTATCTACTGTCCCATCTAACTGCCCTAATTTTTGCAATACTTCTCATAATTGGTATTTTGATGGGGGATGGAGGAACCTATAAGAAGGGACTAACTTATAAAGAGCAAGATAGAAAAAATGAATAAGTTCAAGGCACCTCACTCTCTTTTTTCCTGGATTTCATTCATTTCTACATTTATAGATCTGCAGACTTTTAGGAGAGTGAGAAAGGTTTGCAACACCGTATCTCCAAACTTAAAGTGAAGGTCAGTGGCCATGCCCAAAACTATATAACTCAGCTTCTAAATTTGCAAACCATTGGGTTGAATAATGCTTTGTTCATCTGAACAGAGGCTAAAGAAATGGCCATTTTCTTTGTGATGACTTTCATTGAAAGAATCTCTGCAAGGATTTCATGAAAACTGCCTGGCATGGGGTTGGATTCTACTGGGTGAGTCCTGAGGCCTTTTAATTATATTGAGATTGTCAAAATTTAGTTCATCTGGTATTGCTAATGATTCTTTACAAATGGGAAGGAGGTATAGGGATTGATGACTGAATTTGAGTCTATAGATGGAGTAAGAGATACTTTGGTTAGGTGAACTGGAAACTGTTATTGGGGAAGTAAAGTCAAGGTTGGGATAAAGATAGATTGAAACCCCTAAGAGAATGGAGACAGGGACTATGATACCTCCTGGCATCAGGTGAGCAGAGCAGGCAGAAGAGAGGTAGCAGGAAGGAACCAATAGTAGGCAGCAGGAGGGACAGAAAAGGGAATGGTTAGTAAATCATAATGGAAGGAGAGAAACCAAAAGGGTAGTAAGGCAATGTATAGACCAAGGTCAGATGCAGTAGAATGTCTCCTAGGCAGGAAAGTTGGTTCAACAAGCTTCTCATGAATTTCTATATTTCACAGACAATTCAAATACTTTGGTAGGAATACTTATTGGTTTTCCTATATCTTATAGCAAAGGGGAAGCCGAAATTATACCAGCACACATTGTTCGAAACCAGGAGCAGATCAAATATGAAATTGATGAAATAAAATCATTAAGAAGATGGTATCAGAGAATTTCTCAACCTGGGTTAGGATGATGGACTCTTGGATAGGAAGAACATGAAGCTAACAAGAGTTGGCCAACATATATTTGCTAGGAAACTGATAACAGTTGACATTTATAGAACACTGTAAGATTTGCAAAGCACTTTATGCATGTTATCTCATTTATTTCTGGCACAGTGTCTGACACTTAATAATGTTTCCTTCCTTCCTTCTTTCTTTTCTGCAACAAATCTGCAAGGTAAAGTCTCCAGGTATTATTGTGCCTTAGATTTCTGCATAAAAAACCGAAGCTCAGAGAAATTGTCTTCCCTGTAATCCAGTAGGTAGGATTCTAACCCAAGTTGTTCTTGACTCCCAAGGCTGAGCACTCTTTCCATTAAATTATACTGCCTCTCTGATGAAGCTTTCAACTGAAAATATAGGGGGAGAAGGAACCTTCCTGTGTATATCAATTCAGCCAGATGCCCCAGGAGTATGACATAGGAAGAGCACCAATAGATCAGTCCTGTAATAAACTGGAAACCACCAACATCTAAGGGAGCAGGGGGCAATAATAATTCTCCCACCTTCAGACGTCGGTACACAAATGCATATTATGGGTAACAAGCTAGGTGAGAGGGGCTCAGTGCAGGAAGGTTAATTCAACCTCCTAGATATCAAAGGCACTTAATGGGATGTGACTTACGATTGGAATATGGCAATAGAAAGTCACTTGATTCAAAAGGAGCAGATTAGATAAAAGGGATGGCAGAACAGCACTGTATATCAAAAAGACTTGTTTCTGTGAGATGAGCCTTAAAGGGGGCTGCAGGATGGGGAACATTTGGATGAGGATCAGTGGAGAGAGAAACAGAAACAATATGCAAGAGGAGTATATTACAGACCACCTGACCAAAGGAAGAAAATGACTGATGAGATCTAAAAGCAGATCACAGATCTGGCATGAAGGTGAGAGAAAGTAGTGATGGAGACTTCACCTTGCCAGACATCTTTTGGAGTTCTCTTTCTCATAAAAATGGAGCTATTCTGATAAAAAAGGGAGACCCTTGGCTTGTCCTTCTTCCCCTCTTCAATGATTATTCTATTCTTTAAAGCATAGAGGAAACAGTTTGTAGTCCTTGATAACACCAAGTTAAAATTCTTATGCTGCTACATACTGTCTCATTGACCTTGAGCAGGAAACTAATGACTTCTATTGGTCTCAGTGTCCTCATCTGCAAAATGGGGGAGCTGGACTGGATGATGAGTATCCAGCTTTAAATATATTATCTCCTTCAAAGCCTCTATTATGAATCTGTCCTGACCAATAAAAAGAGGAACCTTGAGAGGAAGTGACAATATCAAAGATTATAGAACTTAGAGCTGGAAAAGACTTTAGTGACTACCTACTTTTCTTTGTTTTATTAATGACAAATCTTTTAAAGCTCAAGTAAGTGGAGGGGCTTGGCATATTACACATTCAGGTAACAAATAAGTGAGCCATTTTAAGAAGGAAGGGGAAAGTCAGGCATAGTGATCTTGAACAAGTCACTTCTCTTTAAAGCCTTGTCTATAAAAGGAAAGGATTGATTGTGAGGAACTCTAAGGTCATTCCCAGCTCTAACATTCAGTGATGATATACTCTGAAATGGTATTGTCAGATTTTAAATTGTCCTGAGAAAAACTAGGTTGGATCCCATGGCTTAAAATTATAGAGGAAGTGGGTTTGGGAGGGATGGGATGCTTCCAAAAATAAAATTCCAATGACACAAAATTCTAATAAGCACAAATTATTCTGATAAGGAAGAAAACTGAAAACTATCTGAAAAGTTTGGTGTGATTAACCAAGAAATTAATCCGAGCAAGAGTTATAGTCTTTTAGATTTCGTGGTGAGGATGGAAGTGTTGAGATCTTAGGTCACTAGGTGGAGTTGGCAAAGAAAGCCTGAAATATTGATACAATAACTTCCTAAGGCAAGTAGAGAAGGGCACTGATGGGGATCAACTCAACCTTACAATCCCATCTCTGTGGAGGTCTTGAGTAACCCTATATTACTGTATCCAATCAGAAAGCCAAGTTATGATTTCACACCCCCAGGTTAAATTTCCCCTATAAATCTGATCGTGGTCCACACCACCTTTGCTGAATCCCCTTTGGGTTAGCCCACCATGGCATTCTGCTTTGTGTTGTCTTTCTCCTCAACCCCTCTCCTGTACCTCATTTCCTTCTTATAACTAACTCACTCTGTGGATTTAGCCTGGCAATCAACGGCATACTCCCACTTAATGGTATATTCCCTTTCTTCTGGTAAATTGTGAATTCCACTAGGGACCTTGTCTTTTCCATTGTTAATTGTTAAAACCCTTTTCCTTGTTAACTATATACTGTCCCAAATCTATTTCATATTGACCACTCCCGATACCTATTTTTTACCTCTTCACTTTCCCTTTTCTCATAAATAAACCTATCTTTTGGCAAAGGAGAGTTCTTCACATGACCAAACACCAGCATTTAGTGCCTACCCTGAAACTCATCAGGTTTTCCATGGAGGGGGACAGGGAAAAGATTTCACCTGAGATGTTCTTGTACAAGGCAGTAATTTCTGTGACAGAAGACCAAGAAAGAGCCAGCTGAGGAGCAGCAAGGGAGATAGCTACTCTACAGAGGAGCAAACCCAAGCCTTGCTCATTGTTGATACTGTGGTCCATGTAGATTTGGGAGAGTAGGGAGTTTGGCTCCCTTACAACTCCAAGATCTTTTTACTCATAGGGGTGGGGAGCCCATTGTTAGTAGAACAGCAAGCCTAGATATGTCCCGGAGAAGTAAGGCTCACTTTGGGAGATAGATTGTTACTTCTCTGTTATTATGCTTCTTTCCTCCCATAAGAATTCCCTACACAAAGTAGTACTAGGGACTACAAAGATCCCTAGAATCATTGGAAAGGGAGTGGATTGCCTGCCTGTAAATTGATTCAACTGTGAATCTTTCAAGGTTTATTTTTGTTTTGTTGCAGTTAAATACTATTCAATTCAGTTCTTTATTAAACTGGATGCTTATATAGGAGCCAAGGGTTCTTTTTGTTCTCATTGTAGAAACCTAGAATAGAGACAAATTCTGATATTGCTAGGGAAAATCCTGAGTGGGGACAAAAGTAAAAAAATATGATTACATAAGCCATCCCCCTAATTGAACTAGTAGGAAAAACAGAGCTTTTTTTCTAGGCTATGTATTACTACATCAGCCTCATTCTCATCACAATCCACATTTGTATATCAGCTTGTAATGAAAAAGCACTTTCCTTATGATGTGTTTGGGGTTTAGCACAAATGTTGAGATTGATGTAGGTACCATTGATATAGGGGTTCAGTCCTTTGAAAAATTCACAATGACCATTCTCTTTGCCCAAAGGTAGATTTATTTAAGAGAAGAGGTTACAGACAAAATGAAGAGATACAATAGACACCAAGAATGGGAAATATGAAATAGAATTGGGAGAGCAATAAGGATATACCAAGGAAAGGAGTTTGGAAGAATCCATTAAAGGAATGTGTCTTGAGGTGGGACTATATTCCCTTGACTGGCAGGCTAAACTCATAGAGGGATTTAGCATCTTAAAAGAGTGAGGCAAAATGCTGTGGGGGGCTTACCCAAAGGGGATTCTGCAAAGATGGTGTGAGCCATGGACAGCTTTGTAGGGGAAATTTAATGTGGGGAGAGTGTGGGATAGTGGGGATAAGGGGAGGGATTTTGACCAAAGTAGGATTTCTAAGGACACAGCAAGCCAGAGCTATCCACAGCCTCCAATGAGGTGGGACTATAAGGTTGAACTGATCCCCATCAGTGACCTTCCCTGCTTGCCTCAGGAAGTACACTGAAAAGATTGCTCTTTTTCTGCCAACTACTCAGGACCTTATTAATTTACAATTAATTCTGTGAAGTCAGACAGATTCCCAAATGGAGATGTGTAAATGGAGGAATATTAGTGGATTGCTTTGGTTTAACATTACAAATAAATAATGGACAAAATATCAAATTCTGTGCTATTCCATTTAGTGTCAATTTCAGCTTCAGAACTAGAAAATTAATGGGAGATCAATCCATTGCCTGAAAGATGGAAGCCCTCTGTCAGATATTCCAATATGGCTAAGGGTATGAACTTTTTTTTAAAATTTTATTTTATTTGCATAGCATATGTGTGGGTAATTCTTCCACATTAACCCTTACACAGCTTTCTGTTACAAATTTTCCCCCCAACTCCCCACCCTCCCCTAGATGGCAGGATATCCACTACATGTTAATTATGTTAAAATACTTGACAAATCGAATATATGTATGCATATTTCCACACTTATCATTGTTGTGCAAGAAAAACCGTATCTACACAAAAGACATATCAGATAAAGGAAACACAATGTAAGCAAACATCAATCAAGAGTATGAGAATGTTATGTTGTGGTCCACATTTCACATCCCTTTCTCTGGATGTATATGGCTTTCTTCAGTGAACAATTGGAGGTGGTTTGAAATATTTCATTGTTGAAGAGAGCCATGTCCATCAGAATGGATCGTCATATAGTACTGTTGTTGCCGTGTATAATGATCTCCTGGTTCTGCTCATTTCACTCAGCATCAGCTCATGCAAGTCTCTCCAGGCCTCTCTGAAATCATCCTGCTGGTCGTGTCTTATAGAGCAATAATATTGCATAACATTCATATACCATAATTTGTTCAGCCATTCTCCAATTGAAGGGCATCCATTCAGTTTCCAGTTTCTAGCCACTACAAAAAGGGCTGCCACAAACATTCTTGCACATGTGGGGCCCTTTCCTTCCTTTATGATCTCTTTGGGATATAAGCCCAATAGAAACACTGCTGGGTCAAAGGGTATTCACAGTTTGATAACTTTTTGAGCATAGCTCCAAATTGCTCTCCAGAATGGTTGGATCCGTTCACAGCTCCACCAACAATGTATTAGTGTCCCAGTTTTCCCACATCCCCTCCAACATTTGTCATTATCTTTTCCTGTCATTTTAGCCAATCTGACCGGTGTGTAGTGGTACCTCAGGGTTGTCTTGATTTGCATTTCTCTGATCGATAGTGATTTGGAGCACTTTTTCATATGACTACAAATAGTTTTAATTTCATCCTCTGAAAATTGTCTGTTTATATCCTTTGACCATTTATCGACTGGAGAATGGCTTGAATTTTTATAAATATGAGACAATTCTCTATATATTTTAGAAATGAGGCTTTTATTAGAACCCTTAAATGTAAAGATGATTTCCCAGTTTATTGCTTCCCTCCTAATCTTGACTGCATTGGTTTTGTTTGTACAAAAACTTTTTAACTTAATATAGTCAAAGTTATCTATCTGGTTTTCAATTAAGAGTTCCAGTTCTTCTTTGGACATAAATTTATTCCATCTCCACAGGTCTGAGAGGTAAACTATATTACGTTCCTCTAATTTACTTATAGTATCACTCTTTATATCCAGATCATGAACCCATTTAGATCTTATCTTGGTATGTGGTGTTAGATGTGGGTCAAGCCCTAATTTCTTCCACATTAGTTTTCAATTTTCACAGCAGTTTTTGTCAAATAGTGAATAAGTGATATACTTATTATTATAATAAGTGAATACTTATCCCAGAAGCTGGGGTCTTTGGGTTTATCAAAGACTAAATTGCTATAGTTATTGCCTACTTTGTCTTGTGATTCTATCCTATTCCACTGATCGACTACTCTATTTCTCAGCCAGTACCAAATGGTTTTGATGACTGCTGCTTTGTAATATAGTTTTAGATCTGGTACAGCAAGTCCACCATCGTCAGCCTTTTTTTTTTTTCATTAATTCTCTCGAAACTCTTGACCTTTTGTTCTACAGGGTATGAACTTTCAACAAAGGAAGTATCCTCAGAACATTCCTTTTCCTATTCGGCCCATCTTCTCTCAGGTCATTTGTTCATGTGTTATAGGATGTTGTTGCTTTTTTTCTTTCTCAAAGGGAAACTTTCTAAATTGATGTTGCTGAAGGATTTATAAGAGCCCTGGAGGGCTCATTCTCCCACACAATCCACCTGAGAAGCTGAACACACTTTTGGATTCTGAGTGAACAAAGTAATAAGAGGAAGGCTTGGCTTTGAATGCCAGACCTGCAATTTTCTGAAAGACTTTGGAAAAGCCACTTCCTTTCTCTGGTCTAGAAAAGAGATGGATCTAGAAGGGTCTACATCACTTTTAGCTTTGGGGGGACAGGGTCTTGGACCTGGAATCAGGAAGATTGGTTTAAATCTTTTCTCAGGCACTTCTTAGCTTTGGGACCCTGAGCAGGTGACTTAAGGTCTCTAAATATCAGTTTCCTCATTTATGTGTGAGACAGATATGATCCCAACCAAAATTAAAATCAGAGACTCTCAAGGCAGAAAAGCAAAAACGGATTTAATCCAATCTCACCAGAAAGGGCAGCTCCCAACGGATAAGGTGTGATCAGTAAAGTACAAAGCACAAACTGCAAAACACAAGATTATATAAACCCTAACAAAGAAGCAGCCCCCTTTTTCTGGCCCTTCTTCCCATTGACTGGGAGTCTGGACTCCCATTCTAACTCAAAAATCTACCCCGGAGACAAAGAATACTAGTCAATGATACACTCTTTACTGTATTAGGTTCTTAAATGCGAATGAAAAGTGGGGTAGGCAGAGGAGGGGAATATAAATTTATCTAAGATAATGAAATATTTGCAGCTTTTAGCTATAGCTCAACTTGTTATTGCAAAATCTCAAGTCATAATTAGAGCATAAGCCAAGGGCACACTTATGAGAGTCTTCACTCAGTTAATGCCATTCAGTACCTCCTTTTATTTATTAACCTTTGAAGACCTCTCAGACCCTTCTTGTCACAATTCCTCAACCATCCCGTCCTCAGTCTCCAATCCCTCTGGACCTAATCTACTAACAAATCCAGTGCCATAATGATTTGACAATGGCATGGAGTCTAATGAGCCCATTCAGCATATAAATTGGGCTTCTGTACCCCCAACTCCCATCTGGGGGCCACCTATCACCCCAACCATTTGCATCCCCAGTCATTGGAGTAGGTAACCCTTCACAATTAAAGATGCCCATCATGAAAGTCAGCAACAACAGAAATGCTCAAAGTAACAGACGTATTTATGCATCTAGTTACAGGTAGATGACTAGGTCAAGTATTCACGTACTCAGGATATGATGACTATATATTTTCAGATTGAAAACTGCAAGATCTTAAATACTTGAATTTTGCTCACTACTGCTGACCACTTGCTCTGATTATAGATACTTGCTATAGGAGGAAAAAGCAGGGACATGATTAGAATAGCATCCAAACGAGTCCTTCAGGCCTGAGCTTGAGAGCACAAATATGACTGGATAAAGAATCCTTAGCTCAGTTTGACTTTAGGTAATTGTATGCAGTAATTGTTCCACATTATAGCCATTCTGAGATGTAATCAGATGTGTTCTTATTCAAAGGAACACCACTGGGAAACTGAGTCAGAAGGATCCTGCCTTAAGCGGAGACCAAGATTGTCCTCCCAACTCTTGCACAGATACTAACTTTCACCTGTAACACATTCCTCCGAGTAGTTTGTGGCACGTTTCTTTCAGATGGTGTGTTATTGACTTGATGGTCCATCAGACAATCATACCTGAATTCAAAACTCCAAATAATCAAATAAGAGATTTTATCTCAAATAGCAAAACTCATTAATCAAAGCTTCAGGTGAATTTAGCTCTCAAGGATCACATATCCTAAATAAGTATTGACTATAGTCTTACATTGATAATAGTAGGAGATTCATCCTAGAATGTTCACAACTGATCTTCATATCTAAGTAGATGGTTTTAAATTTAATATTACACAAATCATTTTACTTTAAGATGCTCAATAACCAATCTATATCAAAACACATTCAGGAATTAACCCTGTTCCAAGCGACAAAGGCATAGACTACTGTGCTCAAAATCTCCCTAAACAATGGGAACAACTTTAAGATGACTCAATATGAATTAAAACTCATATAGAATATGGAATATAGAAATGGGTGGGACTGTCCTGATTTTGCATTAAAGAACTATCAGAATTAACATTAACATTAATCATTTCTTCATAAAAATGTTAATTGAACTTCCTCTAATGGAGGAGTCCCTCTAAATAACAGGTACAAACCAAATATTGTTAAAATTCCTCTAAGCACAATTATTCTCCCCTCCCACCAAAACATTCCTAATTGCCTGATGCAAAGTTAATTTGAGAGGTCATAAATTGTCCTTAACAGTCCATTCTTGATGTGTCCTTTAATCCTGGTGATCCAAGGCTCCAGACTGCAGTTTTGGTCATCCTGCAACTGCAAACTCCAAAGGTTTTGTGTGGGCCAGCAATCCTTGCTTCCTAAGGGCTGAAAGGGATGAGGACACTGCCACTAGATAATTCCTTAAAAACTTATCCTTTGTTTCAAAAGAGGGTATTTCTCTGGTATATGAATGTCATGGAATATTATTATTCTGTAAGAAACGACCAGCAGGACGATTTCAGAGAGGCCTGGGGAGACTTGCATGAACTGATGCTGAGAGAAGTGAGCAAGAACCAGGAGATCATCATACACAGCAACAACAATACTATATGATGATCAATTCTGATGGACCTGGCTCTCTTCAACAATGAAATGCTTCAAACCAGTTCCTATTGCTCAGTGAAGAAAGCCATATACACCCAGAGAGAGACCTGTGGGAACTGAGTGTGGACCACAACATAGCATTTTAACTCTTTCTGTGGATGTTTTCTTGCATTTTGTTTTCCCTCTAGGTTGTTTTTTTTCTCTTTCTAGATCAGATTTTTCTTGTGCAGTAAGATAACTGTATAGATATGTATACATATATTGGATTTCTCATATATTTTAACATATTTAACATGTATTAGACTACTCCCATCTAGGAGAGGAGGTGGAGGAAAGGAGGGAAAAATTTGTAACAAAAAAATTTTTGCAAAGGTCAATGTAGAAAAATTACTCATATGTTCTGTAAATAAAAAGCTTTAATAAACAAAAAAGAGGGTATTTCCCTCTTCTCTCTCAAATAAAGTCAACCAAACAGCATCTCATATGAGAAAAGTTTCAGGTCACTTCTGGGGACAGTTCTAATTCTTTAACAAAGCAGTAGGCAAACATTTGGTCCAAGGAAATTTAGTCTCTAACATCAATTTATTAATCTGTTTAAGAACCTGATTCATTCTTTCCACTTTCTCTGAGGAAGGCAGATGACCAGGTGTATGGAATTGCTATTCAATTTGCAATCCCTCCCCATTATTTCTTATAAAAGCTTAGAAGTAAAGTGTGTTCCACTATCAGAATCATTTGTCTACCAATCCATACTTAGATTCATTTTATTTCAATGCTATTCCACTAACCCCTCTTAAGGCAGCAGAGCTCAGGGGAAAGCTTCCACCCATCTTATCAAATGGTCCACTATAACCAGTAAATATCTCAGTTTTCCCACCAATGTCATTTCAATAAAACCTAACTTGAATATTCTGGAACCAGGCTCCCTCTCTCTTCAATAACGTCTTATTTATCTTTAGACATATCACACACCTTTCAGATATAATTTGTTTTGCAATTACACATAGCCATATATGCCAAATTTTCTTGTTTTTATTTCTTTGTTAAAGGGAGAAAGTCGTGTTAAGATGTTGGGGCACCAACACAAACCCTGGCAGAATCCAGGCCAGCCAGGGACTCCAGCCTAGCCCGGATAGATTCCACAAGCTCCTCCAAGGAAGAGAAGCATGGAAAATCTCAGAAAGAGCAGGTTTTTTCTTTTCTTTTGACGTTTTTCTGTAAGCCTCAGGTTCCAGTCCTCAGAAGGCTTTTAGTCATATAAATTAGGCTTACTTAAAAATACAATAGACTAAGTCAAGTTAAATGACTGAGAGACAATGCCAAAGCAACTTAATGATTAGTCCCCAAACCCCAGAATCTGCTAAAAGTTTTTTTTTTAGCAGTTCTATAACTTCAACTATTTCTGAAGACCCAAACTGGCCAGTTCTAGATCTACAGAAATGTCAGGGTTTTTTTGATGTGGCAGTTAAAAACTTTCCCTATCAGAACTAGTCCTTCCTCTCTCTAGCTAAAAGCTATTTGCATAAGTCCAATTATGTACAAAACAAGGCTTTTAAATCCCAAGTGTAATTCCTTTGTAATTTTTGTAATTCAGCTGACTGAGAGAAACATAGAAGACAAAAACACAGGCACTTTGTCTGTCTGTCTGTCTCTCTCACACACATATACACACACACACACACACAAACACTTCTTTTTTATTTGCTTAATTTTTTTATTAAAGCTTTTTATTTGTATAACATATGTATGGGTAGTTCCTCAGCATTGATCTTTACAAAGCTTTCCATTACAAATTTTACCCCCAGTCCCCTTCCCTCCCCTAGATGGCAGGAAGTCCACTACATGTTAATAATGTTGAAATACTTGACAAGTTGTGCATGAAAAATCCTATCTACAAGAAAAAAACATAAGCAGAGAAAGGAAACGCAATGCAAGCAAACCTCAACAGAGAGCATGAAAATGTTATGTTGTGGTCCACATTTCACATCCCTCTCTCTGGGTGTATATGGCTTTCTTTACTGAACAATTGGAAGTGGTTTGAAACATTTCATTGTTGAAGAGAGCCATGTCTATCAGAACTGATCCTCATATAGTATTGTTGTTGCTGTGTATAATTATCTCCTGGTTCTGCTGATTTCACTCAGCATCAGTTCATGCAAGTCTCTCCCGGCCTCTCTGAAATCGTCCTGCTGGTCGTTTCTTACAGAGCAATAATATTCCATAGCATTCATATACCATAATTTATTCAGCCACTCTCCAATTGATGGGCATCCTTTCAGTTTCCAGTTTCTAGCCACTACAAAAGGGGCTGCCACAAACATTCTTGCACATGTGGGGCCCTTTCCCTCCTCTAAGATCTCTTTGGGATATAGGCCTAACAGAAACACTGCTGGGTCAAAGTGCATGCACAATTTGATCACTTTTTGAGCATAGTTCCAGATTTCTCTCCAGAATGGTTGGATCCATTCACACACACTTCTTTTCTAAATCAATCAAGCTCCCATTCTCAGAATTCCAGAGCCACAGCTCTCTGGCTGGGAGTGGGGCATACAAATTGTCCCACAGTCGGCAACAACAGGGCTTCTTAGTCACTCTAAAGGCTCCTTTGAATTTATGCCCAACCCTTGGGATATCTGAACTTTGGCCAAAAGACATTTATGGCCAAAAGAACAAAACAACAGCATTTAATCATTTTCCTTTTGTCCTTCCCTGTAAATTTTGGTATTCCACCCCAATTCTTCCTAAAGGGCTTTCTCCCAGGACACTACATAGGTTTTTGGAGTCAGCTACCTTAGATTGTTCCTTTCCTGTGACTCACAGTATCTTGTCCTCTTGGAGGACTCACTCAATTTTTACCAAAGAGAAATAGGAGTACGCTTACAGACTTGAACTGCTTAAAGTCTCCCAGTCACTAGTTCTCATCAAAGGGAAAGTACTCTTATCAATTCCAACCTCTTAGGGTCCTCCCCCCCCATCAGTTCCTTGCCTACCTGGGTTATACACAACTTGCCTGACTGCTTCCAAACTTTTCTCTGCTGACTTATCTCCTGATGCTAATTAATCCTCTGTCTTTGCTGACCCATTTAATTCTGGTTTTTGCTTTTTCTGAGTGTCTCTCTTCAAGAATTTACCTGATCAGAGCAGAAGTTCTCGAGCTCAGTCCAAGGACCATTGGAGAACTCTCCTGAGGACACATATCCAAGGATTTGGTATGAGAGGGGCCTCTCATAAACAGGAGATATCCTGGATGAGCCCCCAAAACTGTGTGAGATAGCTATGATCCCTACCCAAATTAAAATCAGAGACTCTCAAGGTAGAAAAGCAAAAAAGGATTTATTACAATCTCACCAGAAAGGGCAACTTCCAACAGACAAGGTGTCATCAGCAAAGGAGTGAAAAGCACAAATTACAAAACACAAAATTATATGGACCCTAATTCAGAAGCTCCCCTGCCCCACTTTTCCTGGCCCTTCTTCCCATTGGCTGGGAGTCCAAACCTCCATTCTGACATGAAAATCTACCCCAAAGACAAGGAATACTTATTGATAACACACTCTTTACCATTAGCAGGTATTTAAATGCTAATGAAAAGGTCAGGGGAGGGGGCACAGGAGGGGAGTTTATCTAAGATAACTGAACACTTGCAGCTTTTAGCTGTAGCTCAACTTGTTATTGCAAAGTCTCGAGTCACAATCAGGCCATAAGTGTAGGCCATATTCTTATGAGAAGTCTTCACTCAGTTCATCCCATTCATTTGTTAAACAAGGGGGCTGAATTTGAAGGCATCTAAGGTCATTTCCATTTCTAAAGCTATGATCCTGTGAGATAATATGAGCTGATGAAGGATTCCTTCCCCAACAAAAAGACTGAATGAAAAAATAGTTCTCATACAGGAAACATCAAGAAGAGAGGAGAATAGTCACTAGTGGTCAAGAAACTTATTGACCCAATCCAGGACTTCTAATTCATTTCCCTCGAGATTTAACTCGAATAAGGCCATTGGAGCTCTAGGGTTTTAAATGGGGGGAAGGGTCCGATTCCTACTAGTCCGGCACTCCTCCCCCTCAGCAATCCCCCAGTCTAGGAATACACTCCTTCCATGGGGCAACAAAGAACCCTCCCATTTTCCTAGAGCAGACTTCCCCCTTAGGTGCTGCTGGCCTAAGACTGCTCATTTGTAAAGAGCTCCATATTTCCCCTTCTCTCCTCTAGTATGGCAGAGGTTTGTGTGCAAACAACCGGAGCATAACCGGTGGGTCCATCTCTAGTCAAGCATAGAGAGAACAAAGGCTGATTGCATTTACATTCCAAAAGCAGGGAAGGGGACCAGAAGGTTCAGCCTCATTACTATTATTATTTCTCTTTTTCTTTCTTCTCTCTCTTTTTTTTTTTAAATTTCATTTTAGTGGAAAGAAAACTTCCTCATTTCCCATTTCAGCTCACTGAATTATTCATCAAAAATGCTCTGCTGGTATTTTCTTGTCTGCCAGAGAGCTCTAAGATTCCAGAAATGCCTCTTTGGTCTTGAGTTGTAATCAGAGCAATTAGCGGCCCATTAAAGATCTTAGCATTCGGAGCAGATGCAGAGCCCCCACGTTGGACCCCGGAGAAGAGAGACCTTCAGGGGCTTCGTGCTTTGGAAGAGGGGGAGCCCCTGACTGGAGGAGCCCCTCACCAGAGCTTCATTCAGCTGCCTCCATTCACTGAGCACCTTCCATGTGCCAGGTGCTGTTCTAGGCAAATAACTAGAGACAAAGACAAAAAAAAAATGTGAATTAATCCCAAGGAGCTGACCTTGTCCTGAGAGATAGGAAGGGGAAATACACACACACACACACACACACACACACACACACACACACACACATAAGTTAACATAGAATATATACCAAAGCAAGTAAGTATTAAATAATTTGGGTCAGATCAAGAGCACTAGAGATTGGGAGATCAGGAAAGGCCTCTAGGAGGAGACAACTTTGAAAGAAATTTAAGATTCTAAGAGGCAGCCGAGTTGCTCATTGGTTAGTGCTGAGCTAGGAATCCTGAGCAAGTTATTTAATCTGTGTGCCTCAGTTTCCTCATCTGTAAAATGAGCTGGAGAAGGAAATGGCCAACCACTCCCGTGTCTCTGCCCAGAAAATCCCCTAATGGAGTCATGAAGAATCAGACATAACTGATAATACAATTTTTACAATAAGAATCGAAGGGCATTCCTTCCTTCTCTAATAGCACCAAGGTAACACCGTGGCTGACCAGAGTCAGGAAAATCTGAGTTCAAATCTAGTTCTGTGCCCCTAGGCAAGTCACTTATTGCCTCAGTTTCTTCCTCTGTAAAAGGGCTTTAATATTAATTGTAGCACCTACCTTTCAGGGCTGTGGTGAGGCTCTATAATTGTAAGTGCTTAGCACAGGGCCTGGCACACAGTTAGCAGTGTGTGTGTGTGTGTGTGTATGTGTGTGCATTTGAACCCAGGCCCTCTCACCCCAGATCCCTGGTCCTCTGGATGACTGATGCACAGGAGCAGAAGTGAGCCAGTTGGATCCAACAACCCCTCATGGGGGGAATGGATTTCCTCAGTCTTTTCCCATCTTCCTCCAGTCTGCACTGCGGCCTCCTCAGTCAGGATCAGATTTCATAGATTTCGAAGTGGAAGGAACCTGACATGTCAGGTCGAACCCTTTCATTTGACAGATGAGGAGGCCCAAACGTGGGCCCAAAAAGGGGACCCGGGGCCTCAGGCACAAGTCTTTGTTCCTCTCCCCAGCTTCTCCCATCTCAGTGCCCTGCCCTTTGCTGCTGCTGCTAAAGTCTCCGGGAGGATCATTTGTCCAGAAAGCTTGTGAATTACCAAATCAATAATGATGACTGAGCTGCCAGAGTCCCCTCTGATGGCCCCCTCGGGGTCTGCGGTCACCACAGGCCGACTCCTGCTTGGGATGCACAGGCCCCCAGGACCTTGCTGCCCGTGGGCATCAAGGCCACTATCGAAGGGCATCCTTGCTCTCCCTCTTCCAGCTTGGGGCTGCCACAGGCTAATGATCTTGGCTGATGCTGTGTGCTAAGGACCCTGGACCCCAGCAGCAAAATCTCAGCCCCAAACAGGGTATCGCTTTGTAAGCCTTCCAAAGTGGTCTTTCTGCCCATGCTAGCTTTTCCTACATCCCCCTCCTCTCAGGGGACAGGGAAAAGCTCCATCTTTTAGGTGGGGGTTTTGAACGAGGGTGGGCAGCAAGGAGATTTGAGAACTTAAAATTTTACAAGGTAGTGAATGGGAGGAGCTGGCAAGATGGAGAGGAAATTGTGGGCGAGAACCAGAATCTTTGACTGGCCAGGGTGATTAGTCTCCCTTACCTCAGTTTCCCTTTCTGTAAAAAACTAGATGACCTCTGAAGTCTCTTAAAATTGATTCCTATCATAGATCAAACCAATCCATCCTCATGGGATAGACTCAAAGTCCTTGACCACCCTAGTTTCTCTCTTGACATATTCTGATTCATCAATGTCTTTCCTAAAATATGATTCCCAGAATTGGACCTAGCCCCACTAAAGTCAACTCAAATCAAGGAACAGTTGCTAAGCACTTACTCCTTCTGCCGAGGCTTTTTTCCAGATCTGGTTGACTTCCCTACTAGGATAGAAATTTTTTGATCTTTCTGCATTCAAAAAAGAAACACTAGACACACCTCTTTGAATAGAAAAAGATCATCAGACATATTATTTGATTATTCTTGGGAGGACAAAGGCAACTTAAGTTCCCTTCACTGAACAGCTAAGGAAGCTAGTGAGTGTTTAGAAATAGTCAATGCAGAAAGAAAGAAAGATATCACCTAAAGTTGCCCCAGATGCATATGGCACCTCTGTGTGTCGGTTTGTAGAGTTTTTTAATTACCTTGGCAGATAATTCCTCCATGTAGGTATTCTCTCCCCTAATGCAGCTTGCCATCCTCCCTTTGGCTCCTGCCTACCTACTTTTTTCCAATTTATTTAATTGTTTTTATTTCTTTAATTTATATTCTGTCCCTTCAGGACACACACTACAGTCAAATTTAACTACTAGCTGCCTCAAAAAACTGGTATTCCATTTCTAAGATTCTGTAGTCATGGCACTCTCTAAGCTTCTTGTTTCTAAGTTTTAGGACAGAAATAGAAGCAATTTCTTTATTAAGAGTTCCCTATACCAGTAGTATCAAAGGCAAATAGGAACAGATCTCCCAGGGGGCAAACATTGACTTAGAAAACCACAAGTTAACATCATCTATGTTGGATTGTATTTTTATTTCCTTAAATACCATTTTACCATGATTTGTGCCCAACAAGGGGAGTTCTATGGGCTGATGCAACTCATACAGGGACTTCTAAAGAACTCTGTTGCTTTTGCTTCCCATCCCCAGCCCATATCCCTGCTTCATATTCTGTTATTTTGTTCCACTCATGATTATATCATATGGAGGAGAGAGCATCTCTAAGTCCCTTCTGAATTCATGTTTGTGCCAGCACTGGATGGAGGCCCCTTCTTCCCCCAAGGATGCTTGGAGGAGCAGCACGACATGGTGGAAGTATCTCATCTTGAGTGGATTCCCTTCCAGCTCTGGATCTAAGATCCTATGGGCTTAAAAATGACCTCAGAAGTAGGAGCAGCACTGTGTAAGGAAAGCTGACTTCCCCAGTGAAATACAACCTGGGAGAGTGAGAAGGGAACCTTTTATAGGGAAGCTTGAGGGGAAGGGTCACTGCAGTTTCTCGACCCCCCTGTCTCCGCTTTGGCAAAAGGGGTCTCCCAGGGGGTCTGGCTGATGCATTATCTAACAGCTAACGGCAGGATACCCGACTCCCTGGCTACGAGCCTTCAGAAGCATATGGCCTCCAGTGGCATTTGGCACTCCCCCCTGTCTCATTTAGAAAAGCCCCCCATCACCAGCCACAGGGAATGCTGGAAGAATTTGGCCTTGGCAGCCTGCAGAAAAAGGAAGAGACTTGAGCCAGCCCTGACAAAACCTACCCCATCAGCAAAAGTCAGGAAGACTGAGGCTAGGGGGTCTTTTAATCACTGCCAGATGCTTCGGAAGGCTTGAGAGTTTGAGTTTGGGCACAGGGAGGGCTCTAATGGAAGAGGGGAAAGGCCCTGAAGGCTGAGTTTCCTCTAGCAGACCAGTTCTGGCCTCCCTGGATGCCAGGGATTTTCTCCTAAGTAATCAGAGATAAAGCACTCCACACAGACTGGCTGGCTGCTTGGCTTGGCTTTTTCCAAGCTGGTGATAATCCAATGAAGTGAAAACCTAATCAGGCTGATAAATTAGGAGGCATTAGAACTTGGGAACAGCAGCGAGGTTGGGGGCTGGCATACAGATAGAGCAGGCACTTCTCAGTCTGAGGAGAGTCCCCCTCCCCATTCCCAGCTACCAGCACTCTAAAGGATGTCCCCCCACCTAAGTTCTTTCATTGCCAACACCTGGACAAGAAATCGTTTGTTCAGGCTCTCTACTTCTGACCAGTCATAGCCCTAGCCAAGCAACACAAGAAGAAAAACTGGTCACATATTCTTGGGAAGGAAGGGGAGGGGAAATTGGCTGATTGAGACAATCATAGAGTTTGAGCTGGAGAAATTTTAGAGGTCATTTAGTCTAGTCCCCTTGTTTTATGAGTGAGGAAACTGAGGCCCCGAGAAATTAAGAGATTTTGCAGAGCTGAGGTTTGAAACTAGGTCCTTTAGTTCTACATCCAGAAGTCTTTCTAATGTGTTGTGGACTGGGAGGGATCACAATTATCATAAAATTAGAGCTAGAAGAGAACTTGAGATCTTCTGGTCCAACTCCATCCCACCCACTTCTTTTTTTCCCCTTACAAATGAACAAACGGGGCCCAGGGTTACACAGCTAAAGAATGGAAAAGGCAGGGCAAGCTGGACCACTGAATTCTTCTGCCTTGACTCTCTTATGTCATATTGCCCTAAGGGTAGTGGAAATCAAAATAATGCTGGTTCTTTTGTTCTTGTTCTTCCTCCCTCCCTCCTTTTCTTCCCTCCTTCCCCCCTTCCTTCCTTCCTTCCTTCTTTTCTTCCTTCCTTCCTTCTTTCCTTCTTTTCTTCTTTCCTTCCTTCCTTCCTTCCTTCTTTCCTCCCTTCCTTTCTTCCTCCTTCCCTTCCTTCCTCTCTCCCTCACTCCCTCCCTCCTTCCCTTCCTCCCTGTCTTCCTTCCTTTGCTTTCTTCCTTCCTTCCTTATTTCCTTCCTTCCTTTTTCTTCCTCTCTTCCTCCCTCCCTCCCTCCCTTCCTTCCTTCCTTCCTTCTTTCTTTTCTTCCTTCCTTCCTTCTTTCCTTCCTTCCTTCTTTCTTTCCTTCCTTCCTTCCTTCCTTCTTTCTTTCATTCCTTCCTTCCTTCCTTTCTTCCTTCCTTTCTTTCTTTCTTTCTTCCTTCCTTCCTTCTTTCCTCCCCTTCCTTCCTTCCTTCCTTATTTCCTTCCTCCTTCCCTTCCTTCCTTCCTTCCTCCCTCACTCCCTCCCTCCTTCCCTTCCTTCCTTCCTTCCTTCTTTCCTTCCTTCCTTCTTTCTTTCCTTCCTTCCTTTTCTTTCCTTCCTTCCTTCCTTCCTTTCTTTCTTCCTTCCTTCCTTTTTTCCTCCCTTCCTTCCTTCCTTATTTCCTTCCTCCTTCCCTTCCTTCCTCCCTCCCTCCCTCCTTCCCTTCCTCCCTGTCTTCCTTCCTTCTCTTCCTTCCTTCCTCCCTCACTCCCTCCCTCCTTCCCTTCTTTCCTTCCTTCCTTCCTTCCTTCCTTCCTTCTTTCTTTCCTTCCTTCCTTCCTTCTTTCCTTTCTTTCTTCCTTCCTTCCTTCCTTCTTTCCTCCCTTCCTCCCTTCCTTCCTTCCTTCTTTCCTTTCTTCCTTCCTCTCTTCCTCCCTTCCTTCCTCCCTTCCTTTCTTCTTTCTTTCTTCCTCTCTTCCTCCACTTTTAGCAGCTTCTCAGAGCTAGAAGATTTTTCAGGATTGAATGCTGTCCAACCTCAGGGGTGCTGATCAATATCTATAGTAAAGTTTATTCATTTCAGTTTAGCTCTCTAGGCCCACTTTACATGGTGTCTGCCATCATCAAGAAGATCTTTGACCCATGACAAAGAGCCCATCAGAATCCCGCTCTTTGAAAAATAATCACAAAACCCCATCACTCCTGCCACCCAAAAAGAGGTTTGGTCTTCCAGCCAGGTGCCCCTCTTAATGAACCCTGCCCTTGTGCCAAGGGGTAATGGCTATAAATCAAGCTGGATGGAGAAGTTTCACTGTGTTTCCAAGCCCATTTGTCCATATTGCTTGTTCAGCTCCTTAATGCATTAATGATAAAATATCATCAAGATATGTATCCACCCTCTCCCCCAAACAAACAAACCCTGCAATTCATCGATACTGCACTTATCCAATTTGGCCGTTCCTAAGTGCTAAGTGGAAGAGTCGGGCAAAGTCACTGCAGTCGGCAGCTCTCTCTTCCCAGGACTTTTCTTGGCACTGAAAGGAGCGGGAGGTGCCCACCGAGAAGCATGGACTCCTCCGTGGACGCCGGCCAGGCAGCACACACAGGCCTGCAGCCGTCGACATGTTTGTAGCTTCTTAGCCGAGGCTGTGCCGCAGCATCTAGAACCTGGTTTCAGTTCAAGCTGGGCCGGCTTTTCAGCCAAGCAGCCCTGATTGCTGAGTTCCCTGCTTGGGCACATTCCCCATCATAATAATCCCATGTATCGAACAGAATACATTGGGTGGGAGGCAGTGTGGTGTAATGGACAGAACCCTCAACTTGGAGTCAGGGAGACCTGCAGTTAAAACCTTCCCCAGAGAGTTCTGGCTAAATGATGTGATCCTGGGCAAGTCCCCTGAGCCGTGATGCTCCCTCTCCTGCTCGGGACGCTTTTGCTAGCTATCCCCCATATCTCAGACTCTCTCCCTCTTCTTCTCTGCCTCCTCTCTTCCTTCATGTCTTTCCTTGTCCTTTGATCTTAACACTTTCTCTCTGATGTAACCTCCCTCCCACTTTATCCCACCTTGTACATAGCTGTTGATTTGTCTCTCCCTTTAGACCCCGAGTTACTACAAAGCAGGGGTTATTTTTCTCTTTCTTTGTACTCCTAGTGCTTATTACAATACCCAGCACATAGTAGGTACTTAATAAATGCTAGTTGATCGACAATTCCTCAATCTGTAAAATGGAGTTAATAGCATCTATTTCAGATAATTCTTTTATGGATAAAATAAGATGATTTGTATACAATCAGGTTTTTACCTGAACAAACAAAACACCTTGATTCCTCACTTCTGCCACTTTTTCCTTGTTGAATTTCTCTCCAGATTTCTGGTGTATGGGTATCTTGAAGACAGTTAAAATTGCAGGATGATCCCAAACCCAGTTTGAGATGGTGAAAATCTCTTTTTTTTGGGGGGGAGAGGAGGGGTTGCTTCTTCCTCTCTTAGTCTTGACCTGTACTAATGGCTTAGATTGCAATCACTACAAAGGGTTATACGCTTTAATAATAATATAGAATCACACTAAAATTTAAACAGGCTCTGAAATGAAGTATGGGGAACTGAAATATGATGGCAACTGGAGGGTTGAATTTCTTCCCCATCTCCAGCTCCAAATCCCCACTGAGGAGGGGGAACAAGAAGGAAAGTTTTGGGGGAGGCGATGGGAGATTCCCTAGTGTAGAGTTTAAGGGAGTAGAATGAGAGGAGATGTAGGCTGGTCTTGCTCAATCTCAACAACCGTGGTCTGATAATTTGGCTTCATTGGCTCATTACTCCAGGGCAATGGCTTCCGCTCTAATATCTTTTCATCTCTGCGCTCTCCTTTCCGAACCGGGAGATCTCAGCTATAATGGATTTCTCTGCTTTTTGTCCCAGTTCCAGGTGCCAGTCCTTCCTATTCCCTGCAGAAGGGAACCAGCACAGCCTTTCTATTCCTTCTCTCCTATGATTTCTCTGTCTTACACAGTTGGTGTCTTGGCAGAAGGAAAGTACCCCAAGATTAAAAGCCCAGATGATTGGGAGAAATCTGAGAAATCCTGGTGTCCTTATCAACTCTCTATAGCAATATCTTTGGAAATCATTTTGCAAAACTTAAAAGTCACTGTATACTTGGCTGCACTCCTTTAGGACCACCTTGTCCTCTGCTGGGTATCTTTCTCTCTCCCTGGGTACCACCTTCCTGTTGTTTATCGTCTTCTCCCATTCGATTGCAAGCTCTTTGAGGGGAGGGAATGTTTTTCTTTTTCACATTTGTATCCCCAGCATTTTGCACAGTACCTGATACACAGTAAACACTGATTGACTGACTATATAAATGCCAGTTGTAATTATTATAATTATTTCAGATGCATCCAAATTGATACTATACCTCCCCCAGGCCTGAACAGTTCTGCGACCCATTCTTTCCTTGGTCCCAGCAGGGAGAGATGCCAAAGGCATCTTACAGAAATCCCTCCTTTCTTTCTTTCTTTCTTTTTTTTGTTTTTGTTTTTGTTTTTTTGTTTTTTGCTGAGACAATTGAGGTTAAGTGACTTGCCCAGGGTCACACAGCTAGGGAATGTTATGTGTCTGAGACCAGATTTGGACTCGGGTCCTCCTGACTTCAAAGCTGGTGCTTTATCTGGGCTGGTGCTCTATCTCCTCCTTTCTTTACTCTAACACATGTGGGCTTTGGATGGAGATCATGAGACTTTGCCCATCGTGCCATACCCTTCTACTACAAAGACAAGACAACTTTTAGAAATTCGTGTTGGAAAGGCACTTGTGGGTCACTAGCCCTACTACCTCATTTGATAACAAGGATTGGAGGATCATAAACTTAGAAGTGAAAGAGAGCTGGAGTCCACCTTCCTCATTTTGTAAACGAGGAAACAGAAATGAAGTGACTCACTCACCGTCATCAAGCGAGTAAGTGGCAGATGCCCTCCCTGTCTGTCTTCCTTCTGTCTCTGAGCACAGGTGAATAACCGGTGATAAACAGGTTGAACAAGCACTGAAGGCTGGCTTCAGGCCAGGCAACCTTTAGAGAAAGTTGAATGTTGTCCCCAGGGCCAGTAGAACAGCACGTACTGTGTAGAAATCTCCAAAGATAGGGGTTTTTTGGGTACCACATTTTAGGGAGAATGTTGATTAGCTAGAAAGGGTAGGGAAGAAGTCATCCAGGCTGACATTAAACTTCTGCCATACAGGGTCTGACTGGAGAAATTGGAGGTGTTCAGCCTTGAAAAGAGAAAGCTTGGGCTAGGGGAAAGAGAACACCAAAATTATCTCTATATTCAAAAGGTTATCTATCCTAGAGAGGGCAGTGAAGTGGTACAGTGGGGAGAATGCTGGGAAGGGAGTAAGGAAGACTTCCATTCAAATCTAGTGTCATCCTCGTCAAGTCTCTTAATTTTGTCTGTCTTGCTTTCCTCATCTGTATGATGACTGCAGAAGGAAATGGCAATCCACTCCAATATCTTTGCCAGGAAAACCCCAAATCAGGTCATGAAGAGTCAGCCATGACTGAACAACAACAAAGAGGAACAGAAGAGGAAAATAGGAAGGGCAAATGGTCCTGCTTTACCCAAGAAGGCAGAAATGGGAGACATGGGAAGTGCAAGGAGACACTCTTGAGCTAAAGCAATGGAAACCGTGCTAACAATTGACCAAAACCAACGAGGAATGGGAGTTCTTGGGAGATGTTGGGTTCTACTTTCCTGGAGCCTCGAGTCTACCTGGAGAGCTTCCCTCAGGCAAGATCTGGAAGGGTTTCTTCCTCAGATGTGGGCTACACTGCATGGCCTTGAGATTGGTCCCAATTTAGAGAATTTGGGTTTAGCCACTCCTGTTTCGCTGAGGGCCTAGGCTTCATTATATGAAATTAGTGAAAGGAGGCTCTGGGTTTCAGGCTGGTGGGAAGAGGGGCCCTCACCCCCAGCCTTCACAAGACACATGCACTGAGAGGACCTGAGTGCACATCCACGGGTACATACTGCCACAGAATGCATTTGTGGATGCGTGACTGTCAGAGAGCTGTTTCCTCTGCATGCAGATAAGAGGGTGTAAAGTGCCATGCATTAAGCATGGGCAAGCATCCAGCTGCCTGCGTCCCAACAGGAATTTGGCTTTTAACTTTATTGCTGGAGAACAGCCGCCTGAATCCCAGGGACACAGTGATGCTTTGTTTTGCCTTTTGACCTATCAAGAGAATCCATGTTATGGAGGCAGGGACTTTCTGAGTTCTGGGACATTGAAGGGATCGAGACCTTTCCCTGTCAGATGGAAAGGGGGGATGCTCAACAAATGATTACTAAATAGAGCCTTGCTACAGAGATCATGTGTATCTCTTGGCTCTTTGATTTCCTTCCTCTCGTTTTTCTTGAGTTACTTCTGACTAATGGAGGACTTTCTAGATCCCTCCCTCTTTCCCCAATAGGTTTTGGATTGAGGGAAGACCAGATTAAAATTGGGGACTTCTCCTAACCCTTCCTGTCCATTGTATTCCAATAAATTCGATAACCCTAAGGAATCTTGGGTCTTGCCATCTATCCTGCGGCCACACCTTTTGGAACACAGGCCTTCCCATCCTCACCACAACTGAACCCTTCAAGTCTTGTTATCTCCCTCTCTTGGGATGTGATCTCCTTATGGGTGAAGACTGACTCCATTTTTAATTACATCCCCAGCAGTTAGCATGGGGGCTGGCACATAATAACCACTTTAGAAATGTTCTTTTGTCTTTTATTCAACAAGTATTTGTTCAGTGCCTACTCTGTGCCAATCCCTGTGCTAAATGATGGAATAATAATAAAATAAAATAGCAAATACAAAAATAAAAAGCAAATATTCCTTGTCTTTAAGGGTCTTCTACTCTACTATAGAAATAAATGAAAAAAAAAAGAAATAAATGTATGCAGGGAACTAGATATAAAATGTTTAGAAGACCTATCTACAATAATAGGTCTTGCAAGGAGCCTGACATCTAGAGACATTGGGAAAGGGCTGAGAGGATACAACATTTATTTACAAAAATAAGTAGAATACAAGGAGAATGAAATCACTAACAGCAGGGGTGGGATGACTCCAAGAATCAAATGAGATGGAGTGCTTTTCAGACCTTAAGGCATTATACAAATGACAACTATTATTATTATAAATCACCCTGAATTTTCCCAGATGAAAATTTAGATTTTGACTTATGTACACTTCATTTGTTAACACTTGACCTGCCAATGTCCTTGGCGGCTGCATCTGCCACAACCAATGGAGCAAAATCATCCCCTCCCAGTTCCTGACCCACCCCAATATGGTTCATTAACCCCTTAGAAGCTGCAGGAAATTCGGCTGGCTCTTAGCTATTTTTCATGTCAAATCTAATTTTTCTAAAGCTGGGATGGAATTAACCTTATAAGGTCAACATCTGCACCACGATTTACTAAACTTGGTAGGACAGACCTTCATTGGCCTAATCAGTTTCTGAATTCCCAGGCCCATGGCTCTTTATTCTGCTTTCTTGTTTATCTAGTCCAGGATCTAACCACTACTGACCACTAAGAGTCTTGCTATGATAAACTTACCTGAGAAAATCATAATAGTTTAAAAAAAAACATTAGGGAGTGTAGAACTAGCAATACAACAGCAGAAAGAGTATTGTGTTTGAAACCAAAAGACCTTTTTTCAAATCCTGGCTCCGGTATTCAATACTGAATGATCTTGGGTCATTCACATGCCCTCCGATTTTCCATTCCCTCATATACATGTAACACTCCCTCTGGAGCTACTTCTCCCAATCACATTCACACTGGCAGATTGGCTCCTCAGAAAGTGTTGGCTACTTCTTGAATCCTTGGGATAAACTTATGGTTAGCTACTCTTACTCCTATAGCTTCTGAGCTCATTAATGTTCTTTCTACTAACAATCAGCCATAGACAATTAGCTTTTAGCAAATGCATCTACTAAAAGTTGTCATTGCCAGATGCTTTGTTGTATTTTATGCCTTTTTAGAACCTCAGGTACCTTATAGTATAACCCCACAAACCGAACCTTCTCTAAGATGAAAGCCCATTGCACAATGGACAAACTGCACAAAAACCTATGTATTGGGGGTTGCAGTATGTTACAGTTAACATTTTAAACACAAAATAACATGTTTAGACTCTGCTTATTCACATATAGATTTAAAACGTGCTAGACAAGATGATTCTTTGTTGGCCAACATTTTTTATGTAACCTACTGACCACATCAAGAAAGTAAGGTTTTAGTCACTGGCTTAGAGGCTTTCAGATGGTCTGCTCTTTCTTCCAGAAAACACCAAAGACAACTGAGCTGCTTTTGTAGTATTGAAGAGGCATGGGTAGCTATCATGTTAGGTATGAGCCATCAGCATCATCATCATAACAACAACATTAGTAATAGCATTTATATTTATATTTAGCTTTAAGGCTTCAAAAGCATTTTATGTACATTATCTCATTTGATCCTTACAACAAATTTGGGAGTGAAGGGATTAATAATATTCTCAGTTTACTCATCTGCAAAATGGGGATTAATAATATCCCCATTTTGCAGATGAGTAAACTGAGAATGAAAGAAATTAAGTTATTTGAGAGGAGTTACACTAATATATGTGGAGCTAATATATGTTTCAGGCAGGTTTTAAAACCCGGACCAGTGTCTTATCCATTGTGTTATCTAGTTGCCTTTAAATCATATTCTAAGGAGAAGCCACAGTCCCCTCTGTAAATATACACTGTCCTCCATGCCTGGAAAGTCCCCCTTCCTCCCCAATGCCTTTTGGCTTCTTTCAAGACTCAGTACCTGGGTGATAGCCTGCGTCTTGCATACAGGTTTTTGATCAGCAGAATGCAGAGAAAGCCAAAAACAATAAAATGAGAAGTCACAGAGTGTTCCCGGGTCCCTATTCAGCTAATTTAGTTATTTCCTAAATACCCAAGTGCAAATTTCATAAAATTATCACTTTCTCCTGGCTTTCCTCCTACTCCACCCTTCACTCAGTTACTGCAGCATTAGCTCTAGAGTCCCAGTCACCAGCAAAGTCTCATCAGGAAGGGGGAAAGAAAAGGTTCCAGGATCTCTAGACTGGGACTAAGTTTGAAAGGAACAACTTCCTTCCACTAAGACTCAATCAGAATAACAATGAAAAAAATTCATCAGATGGAGACTCAAATTAATCCTGTCCTGACAACTTGGATCTTATCATACTTAATTCCAAACGTAATTATTTTGGTATTTAATTACAAAACAGTTAATTACTTCATTTTAATTATGTATCTTTTTTAATGAGATAGAGGCTAACCAAAGGCTGATAAGGTGCAGCCTGGTAGCCCAGTCATTTTTAAGTTTATCTACAACATGTATCTACCTCCTTCCTGGATTGGTTCTGTTCCTTAAGCTGCTGTTTCATGTCCTTTGGAACTCCCTCTTCCTGGTAGTCTCTTCTGAAGCTCACAACACTGGCGCCCACATTTCATTACTGAGAGAAGACCTGGGGATGCAGCTGAGGGTTCGGTCTGAGTGGTGGACCAATCAGGGACTAAGATATCTTTTGGTTAAAGGCTCCAGCAGAACCTCCTGGATGTCGAGAGAAAGCTAGGAAGGTCTTTAGCATTTTGGATGGACTTTCTCAAGGGAGCTGATGGGAGGTTACAGGAAAAAGCCACATGAATGGGTTGCAGGGAACTTCCACACCGATGCTATCACATCCAGTTGTGAATATCTGAGTAACTAACGTGGGTTAGGGTCGAGTTATTTGGAAGATCTGAAGACCACAGTTTGGAACCATGGAGGCTTTAGAAGATGGCACTGGCTTAAGGGTTAACAACTAAGGGGAGAGAACTAGGGAGGAATAATGAATAGAATCCTTGGGCAAGTTCAAGACTGGCGAGCTAGGTGGCTCAGTAGATAGAGCATTGGCCCTGGAGTCAGGAGAACCTGAATTCAAAGCCAGCCCCAGACATTTACTAGCCATGTGACACTGGGCAGGTAACACCTATTACCTTTAAAAAAAAAAAAAAAAAAGAAAGAAACAAAGTTCTCTGGGAAATGAGGAAGGGATAATAGGGGAGTTTTTTAGACTACCAACAATCTGGGAAGACTCTAAAGGGGATCTAGTCCAACTCCTTTTTTTTTTAACAGAGGAGAAAAATGAGGTGGGAGAGAAATGATTTGTCACAGAGATAAGTATCAGAGCTGAGACTGGAACCCAAAACTTCCAACTCCAAATCCAGGCCCCAGAGGAAATATCAGCTATCGTGGGCTTTGTAACCTGGAGAAGTCACTGAATTTCAATTTCCTCATCTTTCATATAGGAATAATAATATTTGTACTACCTAACATGAAAGTTGTTTTGGGGAAAGTATTCTGTAATCCTTAAGGTGAACAATAAAGAAGAATGTATTGTATTGTTGATTGATTATGTGAGTTATTTTGTAGGACTTAAAGCATTTTAAGAAAAAAGAGAGCTTTATGATATTCTTGAAAGAGCTATATTATTCATGTATATGACTGATTGTTATGAGAGTTATTTTGTGGGACTTAAGCATTTTAAGGAAAAAAGAGATCTTTATGATATTCTTTAAAGAGCTATATTATTCATGTATACTTTTTTTTTTACTGGATTCATAGGACTTTTTCACCAAGATCACACATAAATACTTATAGCTTTTATTATTTTATTTAACCCATATAAATTAAAATATTCAACTAAATAACAACTTACTTTCTACAGAATACCCTCCCTTTTTTCTTGCAGCAAATAAATACAGAGAGTCAAGCAAAATACATTTTCATATTGTCCATATCCAAAAATGTATATCTCGCTCTATGTATCTAAACCATAACTTCTCTATCAGGGGACATCAGTCCCCTGGAATTATGGTAGATCATTGCACGGATCAGAGTCATTAATTTCTGTTGGATCCATTATACTTTTCAAGGAGTCTATTACTTGAGTAAGGTTTTGTACCCCTTGTACTAACTTGTTAATTCTCTTTTCAAGTCTTTCCTCTAACACACTAAATTTGATTTAAATTCTTTTTTCTATCACTCTTATTTTATTTTATTTTATTTTCACTCTTATTTTATTAAAGCCATTTTAAGTTGATTTTTAAAAAAAAACTTCATTTATCATTTTTTCCCCTAGGAATTCTAACTGCTCTTTGAGGAGGTTGTTTTTCTTGGATGCTTTGCTTGTAGGAGTTTTGAAGCTGTTCTTATTTTCTAGCTTTGTGTCTTGGTCAGTTTTAGCCTTATAATAGCCCTTGATCTTTTTGCTTGTTTCTTTGTTTAGTCATTTTTATTTATCTGTTCTGGGTGACCTGATTGCTGGCCTAGCCAAGGCCTCTGGAAGCTTCGACTGAGATCCCACTCTCTCTGGGAGATTTTTGCATTACTTTTCTGGGTGGGGGACTGAGTTTAATTTATGAACTGCCCAACTTTGTAGTCAGGGCTCTGGGTTCTGAGTGCTGTTCTCCTGTTCCCCACTCTCAGTTGTGAACCAAGACCTGGGTGTGATTCTGTGGTCAGCTCTAAAAGTCTCCTAGCTCCTGGCCTGTCTTAGAGTTCCGAGTCCCTCAGGGCCATGGGGGATCCTTTGCTGGAGATTTTCACTCAGGGCTGAGTTTGTGATGAGCTGGGGGTGTCTCTTCATTGTTGCCCTTGCTTAGTCTGCAATTCTCTGTAAAATTCAGGGGTTGGACTAGATGGCTTCTGAGGACTCTTCCAGCTCTACGTCATTGGTGATGAGATTAACAGATTAATTAAATATCGCCTTGGAAAGCGAGAAGAGACATCTTGGTTGACCTGAGAAATTTGAGGAAAAGAAATAGAGTTAGAAAGAGGGAGGCAGGGTCCTCCTGGAAGCCCTGGAAGAAGGGAGTTCCCAAATGGGTCAATCATTAAGAAGAGGCTGAAATAGGGTAATACAGTAGAGGTGGAGAGGGCACAAGAAAGGATCTGAGCTGGAGATGGGGAGTGAAGAAAGAAGCAGTTCCTTGCCCACAAGGAGAATAAAACTCACTGGGGGTGACAATTAACCCTAGAATCTGAGTTAGAAAGGACCTCAGAAGCATGGGAATTCTAAGATATCCCCAACAAATGGTCATTCAGCTTCTTCTAGAAGACCAGCATTGAAGGGAATCCAACCATCTTCCAAGGTAGCCCATCCTACCCTGGGGCAGATCTAAGGTTTTGAAGCTTTCCTGACTCAAACCTAAATTTGCCCATACTCATTAAGTCTAGTTTTTTTCTTTTACTCTCAGACCAAGAAGAGATCCAATCCCTTTATGGGCAGCTAAGTGACATAGTAGATAGAGTGCTGGACCTGGAGTCAGGAAAACCTGAGTTCAAATCTGGCTTCAGATACTGCAAGAACTTGGACAAGTCACTTAACCCTGTTTGCCTCAGTCTCCTCATCTGTAAAATGATCTAGAAGGAAATGGCCAATCTCTTCAGTTTTCTTTGCCAAGAAAACCTCAAATGGGGTCACAAAGAGTCAGATGTGGCTGAAACAATGGAATAACAACAAATCCTTCTATATTAGGTAGTTTTAAAATATTTGAAAGTCAGTCGTGATTCCCTAATCTTTCTCTTTTCCAAGTTAACCATTCCCACTTCTTACAACTAATTCTCTGTGGAATAGCCTCCAGTTCCTTTACCACACTGGTTGCTCTCCCCAGACATGACTCACCATCTCATCAATGTCCTTCCTAAAACATGACTAAAAATGAATGTAAGACTCCTGATAACTAACAAAAATAGACTGACCCATGGCCCTGGTGATAGGATACTAAACTCTGTGGTGCAGACTGTGGGAACGGTGGTGTTTGCTCGGTTATTTCGGGTCTCACCCGTCACAAGACGCAAAGAAAAGGTAGAAGTTCTTTGGCTCTTTCTTGTGGGGAAGCTTGTGGAAAAGGGAACAGGAGTTGACATTTAAATCAATCACTTTTGTTCTCTAAAAATGCTGGGGAAGATGACAGCCCAGGGAAATCAATTCAAAGGCAGGTTGGAGATTATCTATGGATTTCTCTCACCTGTTCCATGGCCTTCCCTCCCTCCATTGTGCAAATCATCAAGAGGAACTCAGTTAGTGGGAAGGGCCAACAGGACGTCATGCTCCATTCTTTCACTGGTGCCTTAGTTTGATTCTCTTTTTCTCTCACCCACAAAGGGCTTGATGTTTATTTTGTATATGTGCATTTCTGTATATTTTTGTTTCCTCCCCATAGAACATAAGCTCCCTGGAGTCAGGGGCTTCTTTCATTTTTATCTGTGTCTCCTGCACTAGCACAGTATGATATAAGTGCTTAATAAGTAAGTGCTTGTTGATTGATTATAGAAGCCAGACATTAGCAGCTAAGGGAACCAGGAAAGGCTTTATGTAGAAAGTAGCATTTAAACTGTGCTTTGAAGAAAAATAAGGATTCTGAGGGGCTAAAAGGAAGAAGAGAGACCCTTCCAGGTCTGGGACAGTCTCTGCAAAGGCCTGGAGAAAAGAAATGGGATGGAACCTGAGGTACAAGGGTAGCAGCACCAGAATAAAAATAAGAAAGATCTTGTTCAAGCCCCATCTCAGTCACTAAGTGGCTGTGCATCTGTGGGAAAATCACTACATTTCTCTTAGCCTGAGTTAATAACAATAGCTCTTACCTCACAGCTTTGAAAGGGTCAAAGGAGAGCGCTTTGAAAGTTCCAAAGGCTCTATGTTGTTGTTCACTCCTGTCTGATTCTGTGACTCCATTTGGAGTTTTCTTGGCAAAAATACTAAAGTAGTTTGCCATTTTTTTCTCCAGCTCATTTTACAGGTGAGGAAACTAAGGCAGACAGGGTTAAATGACTTGTCCAGAGTCATGCAGCTAGTAAATTTTTTTTTCTCTTCTCATTTTTATTATTTAATTTTTTTTAGTTTAATATAAAATAGAAAGACAAAAAAGAAAAACAAAACAAAACAAAACAAAGTAGAACATTGTGATGTGTCCAGTAGAATGTTAGAGAGGATTCAAAATATAACAATGAATTTCCGGTTCAAGAAAAGATATATAATAGTAAAAGAAATTATATTTGTGAGTGTCCATCTTTTCTTTACTTCCTTGTAGCTTGTTCTTTTTGTTCTGTGCTGTGCACTTTTTTTTACTTTGTTCTTTTTTTTCTTCTTTCATCCCCAGAGAAAAACAGAAAAGGGAAACAAAACAAAATAAAACAAAACAAAAGAGATCATTGTCATGTGCCTAGCAGAACATCGGGGAGGATTTCGAATATATAACAAATTACCAAATCAAGAGAGTATATAGATTAGTAGAAATTATATTCATCAGTGTCCATTTTTTCTTTGCTTCCATGTAAATTGTTCTTTTGTTCTCTGCTGCCCTATTGTTGATGTCAATCTTAAACATAAGGTATTCATTTCCCATGTAAAAAATATATATACATATATGCACATATATATATGTAAACAATTTATCCATGTTGAGTTCCTTGAAATTGATTTTTGATATTGGCTTTTATATGTTAAATTTTCTTTTAAGTTGGGTTTAGTTGATAGAAAATCCTAAAAATCTACAAGTTCATTGAATATCCATTGTTTCTCATTCAATATTATAGATAATTTTGCTGGATATGATATTTTTGGCTGCAGGCCTACTTCTTTTGATTGTTGGTAAATATGATTCCAGGACCTGTAGTCTTTTATTGTGGCTGCTGCTAAGTCCTGTATAATTTAATTGTAGCTACAGTATATTTGAATTTTTTTTCTTGTTTCTTACAAAATTTTCTCTTTGATTTAGGGGTTTTAAAATTTGGCAATTAAAAAAAACTTAAGTTAAAAATAGTTTGGAGGTAGGAGACAAGTAGGATAGAATGTTGTATACATTATTAGACAAGGTATTATGTTTTTGCTTAATTTTTTTTTTGATCACAGAATAGCACTAAATCTGGAAGGGCAGGTAACTCTGTTTAAAGACAACAGACCCCAATAAAGCATATTTTTAAAAATAAAACTTAAAGCAACTACTCTGAGCATCAGTGGGTGATGAAAGCTGAAT
This sequence comes from Myrmecobius fasciatus, assembly GCA_023553655.1. NCBI lineage: Eukaryota > Metazoa > Chordata > Mammalia > Dasyuromorphia > Myrmecobiidae > Myrmecobius > Myrmecobius fasciatus. Next base: position 118,334 of record JAJPUD010001675.1, on the reverse strand, counting down.
GGGGTACTGACAAGTTGACAGAGGGCTCTTTAGGTTGGTTTGAATAAAGGACTAGATTTTTTTTAATGGCTTTAATGAAAGAGATATTCCTTTCCCCCATTAGAAATGTTATATTAAATTTAAAACAAGCCCATGACATTTCCAAAGACTAAAGCACTTGACTTTTTAATCCAAAAATTAAATGTATGCACGCTCTTACCTAAGAGCCATTCAAATGCAAACATGTCAAATCTTTTCTTATATTTTTCCACTTAAGGTCTAAGGATTAATGAAAAAGAACCACTCCTAAAAATCTGTGCCCTCTGAGTAGCTTTCTGGACTGGATGTTCTTTCTCTACAACTTATCGTCACTGAAATTTGCCTAGAAAACTGAGACTTTAAGACCAAGGTCACTCTGTATCCTGTTAATTGCCTCACTAGATGAGTGATCTAACCAGATCTAACCAGCTTCTCCACTATTTACACTGTCATGAAACAAGACACAAAAAGGAGATTTTCTTAAAACTGATTAAGAGAACATACTAGATAATGAATCAGAATCAATGGATACTCAACCACTCAGTGTTCAATAAATCCCCAATCATAAATTACTTGGGGGACAAACTCTTTATTTGACAAGAATTATGGGGGAAACTAGAAAACAGTCAGAAATTAGTTTTAGGCCATCATCTTATACCATATACCACTAGTCAAAAAGGGTAAATGACCCAAATGTTGAAAATCACATCATTAAAAAAAAAAACAAAGACAAGAAAGCTTTTTGATGAGATAATACAGCAGAGTACACCTTTTGTTTTAAAATAATTCATCTTTAAGATTTTAGGAGCAACATTTGAATACTAAAAGGAAATGTTTCTTGTACTTAGGACTCCTATCCTTTCAGTATCTCTGTTAAGCTTTGCACAAGGTAGTGAGAATCAAGTCTTCCCTTTGATTTTTCCTATCAGAATGAGTTTGATGAAGATACTTAAACTAAATGGTCCTCGATTTCCTCATTTACATAGGATTAGGCTAGATGATTCCTGAGGTCCTGGGTCTAAATTTATGATTCTATTATTCCATTAACTCAGAACTCTAATTGGGTCCTTGGGACTTTCCTGAGACATCAGCATGTGTGGGATCACTTTCTCTCCAAAGCAAAAGGCTCCTTTGGAAGATTGTAGAATAACCATTTTAGTCACTAGGGTTGTGTTGGGTTGGTATACATTTAATTAATTAAAAAAATTAAAATCAGGGGTGGGTAGGTTGATATATAAATTACATGGCACTTTAAAAAATTTAATCTATATGCACACTTTCCCATCACTTTCATAAGTATAAAAATTAACAGAATAATGAATCAAGCCCCAAGTTTGCTGATTTTCAAAGTATAAATTCTCACACTGAAAATTTAACAATTGCCTCTCAAAAGTTAACATAAGCTGGTTCCAGAGCCCCCTTGGATGCCATGATACTTTTACTGCAATATTCCTCTCCACCAGTTACATTTTTCTCTGAGCCTGGTTGGAGTTAGGACTAAATTCCCAAAGGAATGGGATGAGTTGACCTCTTGAAGCACAAATGGAATTGCCCCCATAGTCATAGTCCTATACCCAGCTCCCTAACAAAAACATACCTGTATTTGCCCCAGGTACACTCACAGTTAGTTCTTGCCCCCTTTATCCTCCCTACTGGTTCACTCATATAAAATCAACACACAAAAAAGACTTTGAATCCATTAGTGGACTTATTGCCTCTGTCCTAATTGGGAGAGATGATTTTGCAGCAAGCAGGATATGATTGTCATTTAAAAGGAGAGAACAGGGGGATGGAGACAAGATGGCAGAGAGTAGGCAGGCCTTTGTTTGAGCTCTTCCTGACTTCCCACAGAACAAAACCAGATCCAACCTCTGAACTGGTTTTGGAGTGACAGAACCCACAAATATTTGGAGTGTAACACATTTCCAGCAGAAGATATTTTGGAAGAACCTTAAGAAATCTGTTTCAATCAGGCAGGGGAGGTGGCCCAGCACAGGTGCAGAGCAAGGATCCAGGGTGGAGCAGCCTCCCCAAGCTGATGGGGAAGGAGGCGGGGAATCTACTGGAGGCTCTTAGCCAAAATACAACAAACAGTGTTGGCTATTCTGTCCTGGTTCAGAAGCCAGTGGATCAGCAGACTATCTGTGAAACCTTCAACACAACTACAGAAGGCAAATAAGAAGCCCCTGAACCCCAGCATAACATGGGACGTAGCCATGGCCACAGAGCATGGGAAGGAAGTCAGCTGCATCAGCTCCAGGGCAGCATAAAGCTGCTCTTGCCTATAGAGGAAGCTTGGGACAAATTCCCCTTTGCCTTAAAAGCAGATTTTAACCTTTAAAAATGATTTTTAAAAATAGAGCTCTGACCATAGATAGCTTTATGGAGATAAGGAAGAACAGACCTTAAGCCCTGAGGACACTAAAGGCAAAATTTCTCCAGATGAAGCCCCAAAGGGTGATATAAATTGATCTCCATCTCACAAAGTTCTTTTGAAAGAATTCAAAAAGGATCTTAAAAGAGAGTTCGAAGAAAAAATGGGGAAAAGAAATAAGAACTTTGCAGAAGAGTTTGGAAATTATCTGAAGAAAACTCCTCAAAAATAGATTTAGTGAAATGGAAAAAGCATATAACTCCTTAAAAATAGATTTGATGAAATGGAAAAAGAAAACAACTCCTTGAAAAAGACAATTTGCGAAATGGAAAAAAAAATCCAATGAACAAAACAACTCATTTAAAAGTTCAATTGGCCAAATGTAAAAGGAGATAAAAAAAGCTAACTGAAGAAAATAATTCACAAAAAAATTGGAATTGAACAAATGGAAGTGAATGATTCAATGAGACCTTAAGAATCAGTCAAACAAAACCAAAAAAATGAAAAAAATAGAAGAAAACCTAAAATACCTTATTAGAGGAGAGGCAATCTAAGGATTCTTGGGCTACCTAAAAACCATGATGAATAAAAGAGCCTAAACATCATCTTTCAAGAAATCATCAAGGAAAATTGCTTTGATTTGCTAGAACCCGAGGGTGAAAATAGCTTTTAATTCACTGACCACCTCCTGAAAGAGACCCCAAAATGTAAACTCCAAGGAATATCATAGCTAAAGTTCAAAATTACCAGATCAAGCAGAAAACACTGCAAGCATCCAGACAGGAACAATTCGAATAACAAGGAGCCACAATCTGTATTACTCAGGACCTAGCAGCTTCCACTTTAAAGAATTGAAGGGTCTAGAATATGATATTCTGAAGGGCAAAGGAGCTAGGATGCACCCAGAAAGGGGAGAAGAGAGCCAAGTCTTGACAGTCCCCTGCTGCCATCCTGGGAATCAAGTGAAGAAATTCATCTAGGAAGGGAAGCTTACTCAGGTGATCTTGGAAAAGTCACCTAATCTCCATTAGTGAAACCTCTTGCATCAGTTTTCTGATCTGCAAAATGAAGGGATTAGGCTAGATGACCTCTGAAGTACCCCCCTGCCTTAGATCTTTAATTAATGTGGCCACCCGGACTGATTGCTGGATCTGGTGCTAAATTCAAACCTTACTAGCTGTGTGACAACCTCCTAGGCTCAGTTTCCTCATAGGTAAAATGAAAGAATTAGATTAAAAGACTTTTAAAGGTTCCTTCCTATGGTCCCATGATCTTGGGATATGGATGGGAGAAGAAGAAGGGAAAAGAAAGAGAGACAAAGAGGGAGACAAGAGAAACAGGGACAGAGACACAGAGATGGATAGAGACAGATAAAGGGAGAGAGCCAGAGAGGCAGAAACAGAGACAGAGGGAGAATGCGTTTCATAAACTTGCTACTTTCTACAAAAGAGCTGTCTGATTGAAGTTGTTGGCATGGGTTGTGAAGAAATGAGCTTCCTCCCTCCATGTCTCTCTCATTCTCTCTCTCTGTGTCTCTCTCTCCCCCATTCCCCCATCTCTCTGTCTGTCTTTGTCTATCTGTCTCTGTCTCTTCCTCCTCTCTCTCTGTCTCTTTCTGTCTCTGTCTCTTTTTCTCTCTTTCTGTCTCTGTCTCTCTGTCTCTCTCATTCTTTCTCTATTTATCTCTCTCTGTCTCTTCCTCCTCTCTCTCTGTCTCTCTCTGTCTCTGTCTCTGTCTCTCTCTGTGTCTTTCTGTCTCTTTCTCTCTGTCTCTGTCTGTCTCTCTCATTCTCTCTCCATTTCTCTCTCTCTCTGTCTCTCTCTTTAACTCTCTGTCTCTCTCTTTCTCTCTCTCTCCATTTTTTTACATGTGGAGGTCTCTCTGTGTCTCTTTCTCTGTGTGTCTCTGTCTCTCAAAACATCAAACAGATCAGTCATTCTAGGGCTGGGTGGCTTGTGCGTGACAGAAATTTTAAATATTTGTTCCTCTAACTTACTAATCACTGGAGAACTGGCAGAAAGAAGGAGGTTGGGGGTGGAGAAGCAATGAAAAGAAATCTTTAATTGCTCAGGTTTGCTCCGTGGAATCTTTCCTTTCCACTCATACAACACTTGAAGAGATGACAACCGCCAACCAGGCACCATGTGCCAGGAGAGTAGCCAGAGGAGCTTTCCATTTCCCAGGGCAGCCTCTGCCTCTCTCCCCCAGAAAGGTGGAGCCATGATTGATTTTGCCGCTACCTTCCTCCTAAAGACCTCCACGTTCAGTGCCTTGAACCAAATCTTCTTCAATCCCATGATTCTTGAGGGCAATGCAAACATTTTGCTGGCCTGTGAGTTCTGATCTCGGGAAACTTCTTCCAGTTGTGGGAAGTTCTGTGTATTCACCTCTTAAGAAACACATTTCAAATCACAAGAACATTCTGTTCATTGAATAAAATACTGCCTCTTCATTAAAGAGGGAAATGCACTCTGTCCTTAAAAAGAGTTCTATTATAATAAAAACGTGGCTTTGGAGCCCTTGGTTCAAATCCAGGACTCACTAGTTGTGAGATGTTGGGTCCACTCTAGGCCTCAGTTTACCTAATAGTAAAATCAAGAGGTTGGATCAGATGCTCTTTAAGATGCTATCCCGCTCTTAATTCCATAAAATTTCATTTATTCAAACTTTTTTTCTCTAGACTTGCAATTTCTTCAGTGATGAGAGCTTCAAGTAAGGAGAAAACATCAAAAGATCTTTCCAAAAGCTTCTGGGAGGCCAAGAGGTAAATTGACTTGGCCAGGATCTCCCAGTCAACACAGGCGGAGACCAGACTCAATTAATTTCTTTCCCTCTGAGGTCAGCTCTCTATCCACTACAGCACTAGCCCATTAAGTGCCTACTATGTGCCAAGCACTTGAAGCACAAAGACAAAAACAAAGCGCTCTCTGATCTCTGTTCATTCTTTTTATTTATTCATTTTTTATCTCCTTAGCAGTCCAACCTTGGGGTTTTTTCCCTACCAGAAAAAATAAATATGTATTGTATATGACATGTAACTTGTGAGTAAAAATGAAGATTTGGGGATGAGTGATGGGGAGGGCACTCAAATCTGGGGGGACAGTTTACTTCCTCTCCTCTAAAATGAGAGAACTGGACAAGATAGAGTCTAAGGTGCCTTCCAGTCCTCCATTTGTAATCCCAAGTCATAGTGTTTGTAACAGGGTTGAAGCTTTCATCCTCATCTCTCTCAGCATTTGAGTTTCATTTTACCAGAGTAGCCAGCCTGGCACCCATAGGGAGCTGGGAAATCAGAGAAGCAGGAGACCAAGTAGGGCTATGATGGGCAACATGGGAGACTTAAGAGTCAGATAGCTTGGGGACTCAACCAGGACAGTGGGAATATGATCTTGGCTAATTCATTTAACTTTTCAGAACCTCAATTTCTACCTCTGTAAAATGAAGATGGCATTAGTGGGAGTGCCCACCTTGATGAGACTCAAATCGAATTGTACATGAGAAGAGCTGTAGAAATGTCAGCTATCAACTGGGACACTGATACATTGTTGGTGGAACTGTGAACGGATCCAACCATTCTGGAGAGCAATTTGGAGCTATGCTCAAAGAGTTATCAAACAGTGCATACCCTTTGACCCAGCAGTGTTTCTACTGGGCCTATATCCCAAAGAGATTTTGAAGGAGGGAAAGGGACCCACATGTGCAAAAATGTTTGTGGCAGCCCTTTTTGTAGTGGCAAGAAACTGGAAATTGAAAAGATGCCCATCAATTGGAGAATGGCTGAATAAATTATGGTATATGAATGTTATGGAATATTATTGTTCTGTAAGAAACAACCAACAGGAGGATTTCAGAGAGGATTGGAGAGATTTGCATGAACTGATGCTGAGTGAAATCAGCAGAACCAGGAGAACATTATACACAGCAACAAGACTATATGATGATCAATTTTGATGGACATGGTTCTCTTCAACAATGATGTGATTCAAACCAGTTGTGCTGCGATGAAGATAGTCATATACATCCAGAGAGAGGCCTGTGGGAACTGAGAGTGAACCACAACACAGCATTTTAATGCTTTCTGTGAATATTTCCATGCATTCTGTTTTCCTTCTTAGGTTGTTTTTTTTTCTTCTTCTCTTTCTAGATCTGATGTTTCTTGTGCAGTAAGATAACTGTATAGATATGTATACATGTATTGTATTTGTCATATAATTTATCCTATCTAGCATGTATTAGATTACCTGTCACCTAGGGGTGGGGGGCGGGAGGAGGGAAAGGAAAAGCTTGGGGAAAAAAAAGGTTTTTTTTGCAAAGGTCAAAAAAAAAAAAAAAGAAATGTCAGCTATCTTGGAGTTCTGCCTGGAAGAGGAGGCAGCCCTGTAACAGGAGGAGTAAGTAGAAAAGGAACAATGAAGACAAACTGTCATCACTTCTCCTGTTGACATTTCTTTGATTTTATTTTCATTATAATAGATTTTTTTCCAAATATATACAAAGATAATTTTCAATATTCACTTTTGCAAAACCTTGTGTTCCAAATTTTTCTTCCTTCTTCCTCCTTTTCCTCTTTCCCTTTTCCCTTCTTCCCTTTCCCCTTTCCTCTCTCTCCCTTGATGGCAAACAATCCAATATAGGTTAAACATGTGAAATTTTCTTCATTTTTTTCTGCTCTTTCCTTTACTCAGATACTTACCAAATACTCTAGAAAAAGATTGAGCAATTGAGGAAAAGAATAAAATGAACCAATAAAAAACATTTATTAAGCCCCTACTGTGTGCTAGGCACTGAGACTGGAATTCTAGATAAGGGAGGAGTCAGCAGGCTTTCCCATCTATTCCTCACTCCAGAGCCAAGAGGGACCATCCACAGCAGCAGCTCTCAAAGCTGGGACTATGATTGTGTCACCTAGAACCTGCTAGAACCACGGATATGGAGTGCACGCCAGGCTGATGTTAGTCACACATATTAGTTTGTACATAAATTATTTGCACTTGTTTGCTTATTGTCTACTCCATTAGACTGTTGAGGGCAGGGAAGATCTCTTGCCTCTTTTTGTATTTCTAGCATCTGAGGTGAATGTTTATTGACTAACAAGATTCTTTATTCTCTGCTACCTTTATCTCTGGAGAACACTACTTTAATTCAGTTACAAAATCAATCAATAAATAAATGGTGTCAATTAGGTGTGAATAATTCATAGATGTCTCTGGTGAATCTGAGGTGTAAACCAAGTGTGAACAATTCCTAGACGTCTTTGTTGTATCAGTTAATCAAAGGTGTAAAAGAGGCATGAATTGATTGAAATCAGATGATACTACCAAGAATTGTCTTTTGGTGATCATACCCTGTGGGGTTTGGATAAAACAAGAAGCCAGTTCAGAAGCCAACGTTCCCATAAGGAGGAGGAATTGCTTTAAGGCCCTTAAAGAGAATCACTGGCTTTGGCAAGAGAAGAGCCTCGGTCTCCTTCTCCAGCCTCCCCCAGAGGATGACTTCTGAACTTTTAAACAATGACAGATTTGGGGGGCTCAGCTCTGAGTCACAGAATCCACAGAGCAGTGATGGATAACGACCCCATCTGCTTCAGGAGCAGAGGACAAAGTACTGATCCTCAGCTGCACCCAAGGGGAACTTCCTGTGGAATCCATGAAAGGTGAGAGGGATTCCTAATCAGAAGCTATGAGTTACTCTTGGGCCACATGTGTTTTCTAAGTTTGAACTCACTCTCCCCGGGGACCTTCTGTCTACAATGAAAGAGGGTATCCTAGGCCACCAAAGGTCTTTTGTACCAACAGTCCTTCCCAAACCATCCTGGTATAGATACCCCTTTCTAAAGCTAATTATGGGCTAATTAAAGCTGGCCAGCTTTTAAACAATAGGATACACACTGCATGAGGGCTTGGGAATGACAGCAGCAAAAAGCCACCCATCAATTCCTTTAGTTCTAGAACCCTGAGGAGAGAAGCAGACAATTGTCCTTTGGACACCCAAAAAGAGAGGGAATTGGGAGAGAGAGCCAGAAAGGGATGCTACAAATCAGAACCGCCATGTTGTACACTTCTTTCCATACCTACATGATAATCACCACAAGGACAAGGACCTTGTCTCATGGTTCTTTGTATTGTTCTAATTCTTAGTACTGTCAGCGACCTCAATAAAGAGTCAATAAACATTTATTAAGAACCTACTGTATACCAGACACTATGGTGAGTGCTGGGGATACAAATAGGGAGAAAAATCCCTGTCCTCAAGAAGCTTACAATCTAACCAGGGAGAAAGGAGGAGGTACCTGGAGTAGAGCCATGGTAGGGAAATCAAAATCCCAAAAGGGATGCACCCAGATAGGAAGTGAGGAGATGGTTGAGCTCAACTCCCTCCTTAAATGAAGGTTTTGGAGTTCATGACTCCACCTTCCAATCTGAAGGTGATAATGAGATACTAATGGGATCTTGCAGGATGATCCTAAATGATGAATATTTGAATTTGAGTTGGTTTGGACCCATGCAGGGATGTCACATTTCCTTTTCTCTGTTATATAAGACCAGATATAACTGAAAATTGACTAAATAATGCTGATTCCCATTTCTAAAACATTTTAAGGTCTCCAAAGTGCTTTCCTCACAACAGTCATGCAAAAGGAATAGAGAGAGCTTTGGAATAGTAAATAAAAATGGAGTCATAAAAGAGCTGGATTCACATTCTGCCTTAGATACTGGTAGCTGTATAACTCTTGGCAAATCACTTAACCTCTCTGATTCAACAAATGGGAATAATAACAGCACTTTCCTTCCAGCATTGCTGTGAGGATAAAATAAAATAATGCAGGTAATTTTTTTTTGTTTGTTTTAGAAAACCTTATGAAGCTGTAAAAATATGAACTCTTACTACTATTACTCCCATATTGCAAGTGTTAAAACAGATTCAGAGATATTGTGACCTGCTCAGTGACATGGATAGTGTTGAAGTTGCTTCCCTTCCCAAAGCTGAAAACCCGCCATTATTCCCACAAATAGCATTTATGAAATGAATCAATCCTGATTTTCCATTGATAGAGGGGTAGGCTGTCTATCTCGTGGCATGATTGATACCCATAAGTGCTTTCTGAATCCTTCTCCTTTATGTTGTCCACAGGGGCTTGTGCTTAAGATTTTCTGATCCTTAGTTCAATATGAAATTGCAGACCAAGCCACCATCCCACAAAGAATTATGATGGCATCATGAGTGGAGGGCTGGCCGTGAGTCAGGAACACCTGGGTTCAGGTGCTGCCTCTGCCAGAGTAAGTGATATAACGTCTTAGAACCACAGGAAAATTCTCTAACTTGCAGCTGCAGAGAAGGAACCAGCCTAAATTAATGGAGGGAATTTCCTCACTGGGAGTTCCCTTCACTAGACATCAGGTTGGGAAAAACAATCACAAAAATAAATCCATCAACTTAAAGTCCCTTCTCTCCAAAAACTCAGCCCTTAGTCACTGTTTGTCAGACACAAAGAAGCATGAGGAGCTATCTTAAAAGATAAAGAAGGTAAAGAGAGAGATTAGAAGAAAAAAAGAAGAAAATCCTCCTCTCCCCCAGCAGTCTCTGCCCCTTCTCCAAGTGTGCTGCTTCACATATACAGAACATAGGAAAGATCTGTGATTACTGTTGAGGTAGGGAGGTCCCAGTGTGGGAATTCCCTCCTCCAGCATAGATTTTAGTCTCTGGTTTCTCCATGACTTGGTAGATAAGTAGTTGCACATAAGAGGTAAATGACATGGCTTCTTACAAGAAGGGAATGGAAGACAAAAAATAAAAAGGACTTGACCTCGATTAATGCTTTGCCATTCATTCATTCATTCATTCTTTCTTTCAATCTTTCATTCATTCATTCATTCAATGCATCTCTGCAACCCAATGTCTTTCCTACCAAATGAAAACAGCATCTACATTGGTGGTGGGGTGGAAGGGGTGGAGCATACCAGCCATTATTATTTCTGTATCCCTAGCACCTAGCACAGTCCTTGGCACATTGTAGGTACTTAATAAAGACTAATTAGTTAATTGATTGACTCTTTCATGCTTTGGACTTTTAACATAGTAGGTGCTTAATGGTTGTCTAATTGCTCCTACTGAAGTATCGTCCAAGTACCAAATAGCTATTATTCAACTGTAGCTTCTAATTCACATTTTAGCTCATCAATGAGCCCAAGACAGTGGAGATGGTATTGGACCCCTAGAGTCAAAGAGGTCTTGCTCTTGTCATGTATCCTGCCTCTGATACAGATTAGCTGTGAGCATTAACTTTCTGGGTTTCTTAACTCTACAAAATGGAATACAGAAAGGCTGGTGTGGAACCAAAAGGACCTCCCAGCCTATGTGAGCTTAGACAGGACACTTCTCTCTGAACCTCATTTTCCTCCTTTGTAAAAGGAGAGATTGAAAGTGTCTTCCAGCTCATGGTTCTATGTTGGTTCTTGTGAAACACTAGGATTTGTGGTCTGGGAAAATCCACACACAGTCTTTTCTGAGCTGTTACCTTTAATAGCCAGAGAGGGAGGGAGAAAGAGAGAGAGAGAGAGAGAGAGAGAGAGAGAGAGAGAGAGAGAGAGA
>JAJPUD010001675.1:88569-100497 GCA_023553655.1 Myrmecobius fasciatus | reverse complement strand
TTGAGAAAAATTAATCCCTGAGGCAGGCAAGGAGAAGGCACTGATAGAGATCAGTTCAGCTCCATAGTCTTACCCCTTGGGAAGGTCATCCAGTCAGAAATCCAGATTATGTCAACCCCCTGAGACTCACCTTCAGGAAAGGTCTCCAGCAGTCTCACCTTGCCATGCCCTGTCAGAAATCTCAGTCACATCCCTGAGATTAAATTTTCCCCATAAAATCTTTAGGTATGGGCCATCCCATGGCTGTTGCCTTCCTTTGGGTCAGTCCACCATGGTACTCTGTCTTGTGGTGTCTTTCTCCTAATCCCTCTCCCATGCTACATGGTATCTCCTTAATTCCACTATGCTTCTCAACCGCACTTCTCCTACTTATAGCTAACTCTTTTAGGATGCTAAGTCCCTTTTAGGATTTAGCCGGCTAGCCAAGGGTATACTCCAACTTCATTGGCTGCTCCCTTTCTACTGGCTAATTGTGAGTTTTACTGAGGAACTTGTCTTTCTATGCTCTCCCAGCTCTATTTCATATTTACCATTCCCGGTGTATCCCTTCATTTTGTCTGTAACATTTTCCCTTAAAAATATCTACTTTTTGCCAAAGAGAATGGCCATCGTGAATTCTTCACGTGATCAAACCTTAACTTTTGGTGTCTACCATCATTTGCTATCTACATCACCCACATCAGATAAATAGATAGATGGATGATAGATACACACACAAATGGGCTTACCCTAAAACAAAACACATAATTATAAAAGATGATATTCAAGTTTTATATAGGCCAAATTATAAGAAAGGGGAAGGGAATATTCTATCAATCGATCAACGGGAATTTTATTCAGTGCCTACTATGTGCCAGGCACTATGTTAGGTATCAAAGGATACCTAGAAAAACATGAAACAATCCTTTCTCCCAGAAAGCTTACATTCTAGCAGTGGAGACAAGAAGCTCATATGTGAGAACGTATAAATAGAGACAATATAAATAAATGCAAGGCAATGGGAAGAAAGGGAACTAGCTGATGGATTGGAATGGGAAAAGAATCAAGAAAGACTGCATGGAAGAGGTGGCATTTCAGCTGAGTTTTAAACGATGTCAGAAGGGTAAGCTCTGACTGTTATTATTTATCATGTCTTTATCACATAAAGGACTATCAGGGCAATTTATTCCAGTCATATAATTCAATTTAAGCACCTTCCAGGTGCTGTTATTTTTATGATTTTGTTCCATTCTAGAACATCTGGCAAACTGAGTAGAAAAAAATCAAAGCTTCTGGTACCCTACAGCCCAAACGAAGAGGTGAATTTCTTCTAAGATTGAATTTCTTCTACAATTCTGCTAGAAATTTTTGCTTTTGTGTCGACTCTGTCTGAGCCATTTCTTTAAAAAAAAAATCACATAATGGGTCTCCAAGTTGGGAGCCTTATTTAAACTTGCCAGGGAAAGAGCTTTTGAAAGGAAGGATCTTTGTTCCTCAGTTTATATTCAAGGAACTCATTTCTTAATGGAGATTGCAACAATAGCTAAAAATACATAACTGCAGAACAAACAATCCTATTGTGATATAGCTAACAAATGTTTTGACTGTCTCTTTGTTTTCTTCTCCTCTCTTTTCTTTCTCCTTAACCAAGAACAAATTTCTGAAGCATGAATCTCTCCTAGTAAATGGTGTTATAAAGAGAGAATAATAATTCTCTAATGCTGAATATCATGCAGGAGGAAATAGACTAACCTCCCTAGGCAGTTAGGGGATTAATTGTCATGGGTATTTAGTTTGGGATTAATAATTGTTTTAACCAAACAGGTCTCAGAACATGCCAAGGGAGAGGGAGGAAAAGATACTGAAGAAGGAAAATGAATTCGTTATCGGAAATTCGGAGAATAAAGCCTTTTCTCATTAGCAAACGGCTTTCTTCTGGTAATATGAAGAAATCTAATGAAAGCCAGTTTTATGCTTTATTAAATAAAAATATCAGCATTGCTTGATCCCACTTTGCTCTTCCTCCCCAAATTTTCACAGAACTTGATTATTTTTCCAGTGGATTCCAAGTCTCAAAGGCCTTTCATGTTCCCCCCTTCCTGCCCGTTAGCAATCAGATTTAAAGACTTTAATATTATTTATCTGGAAAACTCAGATAAAGAGAAAATTCTAACTACAAAATTGGTTTAAGAAACAAGGTTTTTGTTTTCTCCTTAGTGGATCATTATTGTATGAAGTGAGGATGGGGAGAGGAAAAGGGGGAAGGAAAAGTAAAGGGAGACTCTAATATCCAGGCCAATTGTCTACATAGTTAAATATTAATAAAGCAGCCATAGCTAAGGTGGGGGAAGAACTACATTTCCCAGGATACTTGGGCCCAGTATGAGAATGAATGAGATTCTATTAAGCTTCTATGATATGTGGTATTAAGATGGAAACATAAATGCAAAAATAAAAGGCAGTCCCTTCAAAGAGTTTGCATTCTGAATGAGGGGTGGTCTGGGAGAGGGTGCAAGTCCCCAAGACTGAATGCTTCTTCCAGGAACACTGGGCCCTGTCCCATCATTTGCAAGAGCCTCAGACCAGCAATGTTTCCTCATTTTCCCCTGCAGCTACATTTCTCCTCATGGTTCATTGGTTCAATGGCTAGATCCAAGCTGAATGACACTGATTCCTAAGTCCTGATCTAGGGGACCGAGGAGCAATGAGGGGACCGATGCTAGGTCAACCCTATGTGTAGGAGCCATTCAGTCACATCTCTCTGTGGTTGAGATGCTCTGTCTGAAGAGCGTTTTAGAATTATGCATTTAATGTTTACACAGATATTGGATTTAATCTATGTTTTAACATGTTTAACATATATTGGATTGCTTGCCATCTAGGGGAAGGGGGAAGGGGAAGGAGGAGAAAATCTGAAATACGAGGCTATGCAAGGGCCAATGTTGTCAAATTATCTGTGCATATGTTTTAAAAATAAAAAGCTTTATTAAAAATAGGATTATACATTTAGGATTAGAATTCCAGCTTCATGTGTTACACATGAGTAAACTGAGTCCCACCTTCCAATGCTCCAGAGAGCCCAAGTGATTTACCCAGAGTCACACAGGGAGCAGGGTAAGTGGCAAAGGTTCTAGCACGCCAGACCCAGGGTCTCCCCACTGGACTACACTCCTCCAGAAAAGGTTCTGAGTCTCCCAGAAGCTTCTGCTCCCTGAACTTTCATCTTGGGGGTTTCTGGATAGCAATTTTGCAAAATCAGCTGTGCACAGGTCTGCAAAGATTCATATTCCCAAATCCACTGTTAGTTTTTATTTTCATTTGGTTACCAACAAGGAGATTATCAACACAACTCCTCTTGGCTTTATTTGCCAAAAGAGTGAAGCTCAAGATACCACCAGACATTCTGCATGCCTCGACAAAACCATTTAGGTCTTTTGTCCAATTGATTGTCAGTTTCTTTCTCTTTTATTTTATTGGGGACATCTTGTCTAGATTCACAGACCCCGTGTTTCGCAAAGATTGATTGGATGGAGCTGGAGCTCCCACTAATGTGTTGAAGCATCTTCAACATTATTAAAAGCTCAACCTCAACCATTCTTGTTCTTCGGTGCCTTGCTTGGTCATTCAGTTGTTTCTGTTTAGAGATCTGTCAGCATCATTTTCCCCAATTCTCTGCATCCTAAACGTTGAAAACAAAAAGCCCCTTCTTTCCCAGGTTGCCTTGTCTCCTATTTGCTGATTTTCAGCTACTGTTATGAGAAAATCCCCTTGTAAATTAATTATTAATAATCCAAGATATGAACAAGTGATTGTCAAGCATTCTCCAAGTACAAAATAGTGGGTAAGCATCCGATAGCAGCCTGGCCAATGATGCTTTGATTAATCCTTCTCAAAGAAGCCTTCATAGAAAGTCTAGAGTCTGGAGTCTTTGGATGTGGGTTCAAGTCTCATCTCTGACAGTTAGTACTTGTGTGGTTTTGGGTCAAGATCACATTGAAACTTCTCCAGCCTCAGTTTCCTCCTCTGTAAACAGGGAGGTTGGACTAGATTATGGCTGAAAGTCCTTCCAGTTCAAGATTGATTTCCTCAGTCAATGGCTTTTGTGACTTTCTTGTCAAGCCCAACAAAACCCTCTGCCTCGACCAAATTGCATCCTCTGATAAAATATGGACCGGATCTGTATTTCTAGGAGTATAAGGAACTTCCAGATGAGGAAACATCCTCCACCGATGCAGGTGGAGGTCAGCGCCTGATGTGCAATTTACAGTCTTAAAGAGTTCCCTGTAGCACTGAGAGACACAGGGTCACATAGTCAACATGAATTAGAAGTGGGACTTGAATCTAGATCTTCCTGGTTCAAAGGCCAATTCTCTATCCTGTACACCAGTCTGTGGCTTATAGCAGTAATAAAAATAATAGCTAACATATAGTGCTTTAATGATTATGAAGCATTTTATATAATCTCATTTAATCCTCAGAACTGTGGGAGCATATTAAAAACTTCCATTTTTAGTTCAACTGGAAATATTAAGAAATACTATTTTCTCTCATCTAAAAATGCTTTCCAGATTTTTTTTTCCCCTTTGGGGAAATGGGTAAGAACAAAACCTAAGATTTCAGGAAATGAATGAATTGAGGAGAGAAAAGAAACTTAACTCATGTTTCCATAAGATCTCTGCCTCCCCATCCCCCCCTGCCCCCACCATGTGATTGGTGACATGACCCATCTAGGGCAATGTCCCTCTTTTACATTCAAGGTTAAGATATTGATCAAAAGCAGGAAGTCCTCTCTATTCTTGAAGGGAAAGTCAAGGAAAGAATCCAGTAAACAGATTCAATTTAATAGATCAAGTGATTATTTTGGACAGTTCAACCCAAATTATATTTTAACCTATTCTGACATTTTTCATCTTCAAGAGTCCAATAAACGTCTCAAATCATCCTGGGGGAAGGAGATATACAAGGACATGGATGGACTATGCCAGGGTGGACATTTCTGTCTCTGAGCAAGAAATGGCCTGGCTATCAAATACTGAGAAACAAAATTGTGTCTAGCAGACATGTCTACAATATGGGGTATGGCGTCAATATTTTTTTTTCTTCAACATGGCCAACCTGTGATGGAGTGCTGTTATTGTTCTCATTTTGCAATGGAGAAAACTAATGGAGGTTAACTGATTTGTTTAGATCACCCCGCTAGTGTCTGTCTGAAAGAGTGTCTGAGGCAATAACAACGGTAATAATAATGACTGGTATTTTTTACTTAAGGCTTTGAGGCTGACAAAGCTGAGTGCACTTGACCTCAGTTGATGTTGCATGGGTCATTGGTACCTCTTATGATTGTTCCCTGGGGAGAGAGCTCCTCTCATCTCAGTCCCCTGAGAGAACCAGGGATAGAAGGAATCCAACCCAAGTGAATGGCTATTTTTTTTCTGCAGCCAAAAGAATGATGGTGATTGTTACGTGTGGGCTCCAGATGGGCTGTTATCTGGACTTATCTTCCTATTGAAGGAGGTACAGAGCAGACCTTTCTAGTGGGTTTTGGGGTGCCTGCCTGAAATTTCAGCCACTGAGGATACTGAGCATGATGGATCTTTGGGGGCTCAGGAATTCTCATCTGCAGGGGGCTGTGGCTACTGGATATTCAAATAAGGTTCTATTACCAATAAGGTGAGTTCTACTCCCTCCCCCAAAACAGGATGCTATCAAGCTGCTTAAAAATGAACAACAGGCCCAGGTAATAAAAAAGCAAGTCAAAACTCCTCTGGTGATCCATAGAAGACTGTTCTTCTAGATTGGGAGAGATGGAAAGACACAATCTTAAAAATAAATAAATAACTAGTCCCTTCCACAGCTATATTCTAGTCATGAGTCCCAACGTCAAAAAGCCTCAGTGCTGTCAAATCTGTATTAGAATCTCTAGTTCATACTGTTTATTCTCCATCAAGTGTTCTCCTGCCAGCCCAGGGGAAAAAGTCTGGAGAACTTGCTTCTGAGAAGGGGTGATAACATGGAATGGAGCAGCCCCATTCATCCATCAATTAAGAAGCTATCCTTGGCCACTTAGGTAGCATGATGGATTGAGTTCTGGAGTTGGAGTCAGAGAGCTCTGAGTTCAAATTCTACCTTAGTTTCATCATCTGTAAAGTAAGGAAAATAATAAAATCTAGAAGGATTGTGACAATTACATGAGATATATGAAGCACTTCACAAATTTTAATGCACTATTTAAATGCTAGCTATGATTATTATCAACAAGTGTTTATTAAGTGCCTACTATGTGCTGGGAATTCAAAAGAATGAAACCAACCATTCCTACATCCCATTGATCAATTGAGCCCCTTTCCCTCTTTCTTCCTTTCTCTTTAAAAGTTTTCTTTCTAATTATAAGTTGAGCCCTTCCAGTCACTAATTCCCATAGAGTCCATGTATCCATCTCTTCACCATAACTTTTCCTTCAGATGAAGATGATTAATCTCTTTAAGATTCAATCAGTTTCTGTACTACTATGAGCACTGGGGACCTTCTTTGCAAATTATAAGTTCCTTGAGGGTGGGGACAATTTTTGCTTTTTTTTTGTTCCCCCAGTACTTAGCACAGTGCCCGACACACAGTAGGCACTTAAATGCTTGTTGACTTCCCTTGGCTTGACTTGCTTCAGAAAACTAGCTTGGAATGGAGGGATTCAGTTTAGTATTTGGAGCACTGAGTGGAAGCCATGGAGGAGAGTTTAAGATGGATGTCAAGAAGAACTATCTGCCATTTAGAGACCCAGATGGAGGGCCCTTCCTGGGAAGGTAAGGCATTCTCCTACCTGGCTGCTCTTCAACCCAAGTCTGGGTGGCCATTTGTCAAGTGGGTCGGTCACAAGTGGAGCTGTCCAGAGAGTGAAGAGTGAAGTCAAAAGTGAAGTTAGAGCAAAATAATATTTAGAAAGTGCTTCTCAATCTTAAAGTGCCATATAAATGCTATTATTATTATTATTATACCATAAAATGTGTGTGTGTTGGGAGGAGAGAAGGAAAAAGAGAGAAGGGGACAAGGAGACAGAGAGAGACAAGCAGACAGTCACAGAGAGACAAAGAGACACACACATAGAGAAAGAGGCAGAGACAGGAGACAGAGAGACAGAGAGAAGAGAATTACTCCATCCTTCCATTTGCCCAAACAGATCTTCTAATCTAATCCCATAAATCCCTGAAGGAGATGGCCAGAATGAGCTGGTAGTGGGGCAATGGCAAGGTGGTAGATGGTCAGGATGGCACCAAATTTCCAGAGCCCCAAACTTTTCCATCCTCACTGATAAGCCTGTCCCCAAAGCTTCACACAGAACCTGAGAACAAGCTGCCTGACCCCAAACTCCTCTGTCATTCCCTTGATTTGCATAAAATAAGAAGTCTAATACAGTGCAAAGTCTGGATTAACAATAGACACAAGTAGCTTGGTGACAAGTTGAAGGAAAAATGAATGTTGCAGCTCTTTTCTGGACTGGGAGCCACGCTAAGCCTGTCAGATGCAATTGCCAACGCCAGAGTTGATGGAACCGCAACCAGAGAAGGGTTATTTAGCTCGGCGTTCACAGGCCCAGATTTGTCGAGCATCCCCATCAGATGCGTTTCGTTTCTCTTTGAAAAGCATCCTCCTAAACATCTCCGAGTGAGTTCGTTGCCTCTCCTCATCCCCTGGGAGAGCCTCCTGCCAGCCCACCCCAGCTCATGATAAATAATCTCCAAGGAGTAGAGATAAAGGCAAGACAAAGGGCCAAAGCAGCTGCCGTGTTTCATTTCTGCCCCTCTGGCTTTGCTCAGATAACTGGGCTCCACCGCTGAGGATGCGACATTTTCATCCACCTTAATGGCTGAATCTGCTCGACTCCCAGTCAGCCTGACGGATGGCTGTATGATTGATGGCGGGCTGTGGAACACGCCGTATCATTCCTCCATCTTGTCGTCTTCCACCTTCCTGCTCCATCCTATCTGGAAACCCCCTCCTGAGTGTGGAAAATGACTAACATGTGCACACACACACACACACACACACACACGCCTATTTTTTCATCTGTGATTAGCTGGCGAGATCCCACTGGGTGGGGATAGAGCCAGAGCTGGGGTGAGTCAGGGCAACCATAAGAAAATCCCCAGAGGTCTAACCTTGAGCAAGCTCGGATAACGTTTGTTCGTTGCTGGATGGGTGGCCCACTGGACAGGAAGGGTGGGGGAACCATCTTAACCAGCTTTGCCATGACTAAAACAAGGGAAGGAAAGTTCCCAAAATATGGCTTTGATTGCTTAGGAGAGGGAAACTGGAGAAGGTTTGAAAGAGAGAAGAGATGAGATTACTTTTCCCCTTCTGAGAAGCAAATTGGCAGGGCTGGCTGACTAATTAAGGTAAAAGCCAGTGTCTGAGTCACATTTCCTGGCTTGTTGGCTCTCTCCCCAACTTGGTCTCCTACTGGATTCTGAAGCATGTGGCCCTCTTCCTGAAGCAATGAGGACACCTTGTAAAGCCTATATGGGCACTGGTCTGCTGAGTCCTCGCCAATCAGACTTGAGGATTTAGCTGAGGGACTTAGCACCCTGTTCCCCAACCTAAGATTTCATTTAGGCTCTTAGCAATTCAGTGCATTGGTTCTCTCTCTGTCTCTCCCTCTCTCTCCCTTTCCCTCTCTGTCTCCCTCTCCCTCTCCCCCCTTTCTCTCCCCCCTCTCTCTCCCCCCTCTTTATCTGTCTCTGTCTCTCTTCCTCCTCCTTCCCTCCTCCTCCTCTCCCTTTCCTCCCTGTCTCCCTCCCCCTGACTCTCACTCTCACTCTCACTTTCTCCCTTCCTCCTCTCTCTCTCTCTCTCTCTCTTCCTCCTCCCTCCCCCCTTCCTTCTCCACCCCCCCCTCGCTCTTGCTCTCTCATCTCTTTCTCTGTCTCTCCTTCTCTCTGGAAGTTATCAAATGAAGAAGTGAGAGGCAAGGCAGGAGAGGAAAGAGAAAGAGAAGAGAGAAGGGTGGAGGGGAACTCTTCTGAAATATAAGGCTGAACACAATTTTATGTGTTTTGATTCTCAACGAGCACCTCATTTTACATTTTGTTTCACATTCAAAGAGAGCAGACATTCAAATAGATATAATCCTCGATCTCAGAGGTATCCAGGGGAGAGGGTTCCCACATCCCTATTCTGCACTCCCTCAGTCATCACCAGTTCTGCTTTTCCAATGAGCCCTGAATGCAATCACTTAGGCTGGGATGTAGCCCCGGCCCCTGCCTGTTCCCAGATGCTGAAGGTCCTTCACTGCAGCATGGACTATTTCCTGGGAGGAAGGGATACAGCCCAGAGGGATTTCTGTAAAGACTGCAGCAGCCCAGCCAGGCAGTTGAAGAAAAATGAAAAGAACATCATCAAACAGACGGTGGTCCATTTCTACTTCTGAGAGTGGAAGGCTGGGATAATTTTCTCAGGTGAAAAAACAACAGCAGCTCATTGGAAACAGGT
The DNA here is from genome assembly GCA_023553655.1 of Myrmecobius fasciatus. NCBI lineage: Eukaryota > Metazoa > Chordata > Mammalia > Dasyuromorphia > Myrmecobiidae > Myrmecobius > Myrmecobius fasciatus. The sequence continues at coordinate 91,038 of JAJPUD010001675.1, read as the reverse complement.
AGGGCTGTAAGTGTTATGAGAAAACCACTGAGCTATCAAAACCCCAAATGGAATGACTTGCCCAGTGATGCTGGAAGTAGCTTCCAAAAGAAGTCAGTGCAATTCTGGCAACACTATAGGAAGGACGCTGGGAGACTCTATCAGGAAGCCTGGGCCCATGGGATCATCGAGCCCTTCATGTCACAGAACAGGAACCAGATCCACTGAGAGGAAGTGGCTTGCCCAAGTTCATTCAGTTAATAAGTATCAGACCCAAGATTCAAACCAGTTGTCAAATCAAATCAACAAGCATAGCCTTGACATAGCTGTCAGGCTATGTGTCGGGCATTGTGCTAAGTGCAGGGGACACAAAGAAGGGCAAAAATATGGTCCAGGACTTGTGACTTCCAATCCATCAGGTAGGGGGGCACTATACATAGAGTGCTGGGTCTGGAGTCAGGAAGTCCTGAGTTCAAATCTGGTTTCAGACATTTGCTAGTTATGTGACAATGGGTAATTTTATTTAACTTCTGTCTGCCTCAGTTTCTTCAACTGTACAATGGGAATCACAATAGCACCCACCTCCTGGGATTGTTGTGAGAATCAAATGAGATAATAATTGTGAAATGCTTAGCACCTAGTATTTATTATTTCCTTGCTTTTTTTAGTGTTACACTAAATGGTGTGTTGTAAAGTATCCTATCCTGGGAGTTAAACCACACAGTTCTGTGTTCTGGTCCCACTAATGCCAGCAATTTGCTGTGTGCCCTCAAACAAGTGAATCCCTCCTCCCTTCTGGGCTCTGTTTTCCATCTATAAAACAAGGGGATTGCATTAGATGGTCTCTCTGGTTCTGTTCCAAGGCTAGAGTCCTACAACACTCTGATGATTCAGACTCCTGGCAGAGCTGATCACAAGGTCAGACTCAAAGATTAAGTGGAGAAAGAATACAGAGCTTGGGAGGATATGGATTTCAAAAAGTGCTCATAGAGCCTAGATTTCCATCAGCGCATGAGCATGTATGAAGTACCTACTGTGTGGTGGACATTGAGGATACCAAGGCAAGAAGTGGAAGAGTTCGTATGCTCAAGAAGTTTGCCTCCTACAGGTGAGGGAGAGAAATGTCCAAAGCTGGGAAGGTAGTTGGAGCCAGACTGAGAAGGACTTAATGGTAAACTTATGAGTTGTATTAGATTATAGAAATGAAAGGGAGATGTCACTGAACCTGGCAGACCCATGGTCAGAATGACTTGCTGATCTCTCCATGTCTTGAGTAAGTGGAGGAACTTTCATGTAGACCCGAAGAAGTAGGATGATCCTATACAAATCCCATGGCTGCCTAGAAAAGGAAGGACATTTGAAGGAAAGGGAACCATCAGCGCCCTAATATGCCATTCTTAAATAGAAAGGTCAAGTCCCTTAACCTTTCCATGCTCTCAGCCACTCTCTATGACTGTTCACTCCTCAATAGTTGCCAATCTACATTTGTAGAGGGAGTTTCCTCCTCAAGGGTTCTAGACCTAACCTCCTGAAATTATAGGTCCAGTGTAACAGGAAGCAACAGGTTTCCAGAGAATTAAATACAAGAAACCTTGTGAGGGATGAGGAAGACACTAGCAACTATGAGGAAGAAAAACAGTCTGAAAACAATAATAAGTGTTAGAGGAGATTGGGTAAACCGGAACACTAATAAATTGTTGGTAAAGTTATGAAATGATCCAACCATTCTGGAGAACAATAAGGAGCTCTGCCCAAAGGGCTCTCAAAATGTGCATGCTTTTTGAATCTACTGGGCCTGTATCCCAAAGAGATCATAAAAGAGAGAAAGAGATCCACAAAAGCAAACATGTTTGTGGCAGCCCTTTTTGTGGTAGCAAAAATTGGAAATGATCAGATACCCATCAATTGGGGAATTGTTGAATAATTCATGGCATATGAAAATAATGGTATATTATTGTTCTATAAAAATGATGAACAAGCTGATTTTAGAAAAGTTTGGAAAGATTTACATGAACTGATGCCGAGCGAAACAAACAGAACCAGGAATACATTGTACACAGTTACGGCAAGATTGTACGATGATCAACTATGGGACTTGGTTCTTCTCAGCGGTTCAGGGACCCAAGGCAATCCCAATAAATTTTGGATGGAAAATGCCATCCATATCCAGAGAGAGAACTATGAAGACTGAATGTGAATCATCACATGCTATGTTCATTTTTTTTCTTTTGCTTTTTTCTCTCTCATGGTTTTCCCCTTTTGTTCTGATTTTTTTCCAAGATGATTCATAAGCAAATATGTAAAAAAAATGAATGTACATGTATAACCCCCAAAATATTGTTTTTACACATAACTGTAGAAAATAAAAATTAAAAAAATAATTAATATTGAAATTAACCTTAAAAAAGATTTTGCAGGTCAAAGAACATGAATTCAAATCTGGCCTTTCATCCCTCTTAGGCTATGTTTCCTTATCTGTAAAAGGGGTTT
>JAJPUD010001675.1:62382-78034 GCA_023553655.1 Myrmecobius fasciatus | reverse complement strand
CTCTCTCTCTCTCTCTCTCTCTCTCTCTCTCTCTCTCTCTCTCTCTCCCCTCTCTCTCTTTCTCCCTCTCCCCCCCTCTTTCTCTCTCTCGCTCTCCCTCTTTTCCCCTCTTACTCACTCACTCACTCACTCAACCCTTCACCCTCCAACCCCCTTCTTTCCCTTTCCCTGATTATTGCTGGGCTGGATGAATCTGGCTGGATTCCAAGTTTCCCTGCACATCTGGAACAATTTTTTCCATTGTTCTTGATCTGAGTTTGAAAAACCACAAATTAACTTTCTCAAGCATTATTTCCCTTGGTCTTTAAACCTACCTCGATTTTTCAGATGTGTCTAATTTTGCCATTTCTGACTCATTTATACCTTAGTCATCAAAGTTCTTTTTTTTGAGCTATTTGTTAGCCAAGACTCCTTGTTCACCTTTCAACATCTTTCAGTCTTCTTCCTCCCCTTACTCTCCCACCTCCTACTAAGAAAGAGTCTTAGTTTTGGACAGCATCAAGGAACAGGATCAACACCCTCCAGCCCCTCCAAAGGGAGTAGAGATCAGTTCACAAATCCGGATGCTGGCAGGTGAGCGCATGTTGTTGGCAGAACTTGGCAGAATGCCCTCTCCCGGCCCCATGGCAGGCGAGGAGATGATTATTAATACATTGCAGTAATGTATGCAGAGAAACCAGCGCAACTGACTAAATAAAGGGTTTTTGTACATATGTAAAAATATACATTACATACACCCTCACTGAATGGAATTTTTAACTGGCCTAGATTATTAACTGCAACCAAACCCTTCCAGAAGCAATGGAAAGGATGGGCCAAGATCTGGAAAGGAGGGAAGGGGAGAGGTGATGGTATTCGTTGCCATACAGATTGCTCATCACATTTAAATAAAAGTAAGACTTGAGGAGGCTTCGTGGTACAGTGGGAAGATGGCTGACACTGAAATTGGAAAATATGGATTCAAATCCTCTGATGTCCGTGACCTTAGATGAGTCACTTAAGGGAGTAAAGCATTGGAGGCTGCTCTTTCCATATCTATCCAATGAAGTGTTGGTCTGGATGGTTTCTGAGCTCCTTGCTATCTCTATAACTAAGATCCAACATATTTTTTATTTTTTATTAGAGCTCTTTATTTTTCAAAACATATGCGTGGATAATTAACATTATTTTAACATTAGCCCTTGCAAAACCTTGTGTTCCAATTTTCCCTCCCTTCCCCCATGTCCTCCCTTAGATGGCAAGTAGTCCAATTTACAACATAATTTAAAAAAAATATTCCAAACTTTATAAACTACAAATAAAATGTGCTTAATTTTTTTTGTGGTGTGAGTCCCTCTGCATTCTGGTGAAACTTATGGATCCCTTCCAAGAATAACATTTTTAAATGAATAAAATAAAATATTTACAATGGCAAAGGCAACCAGGTATATTAAAATACAATTATCAATGTATTTTTTTAAACAACTTCACAGATCCCAGGATAAAAAGCTCCAAAATAAAAGGAACATTTCCATAGACAGGTGTTAAACAAGAGAGGATTGTACATGAAACTGTGACTCTCTTTTCTGTAATCCTTGCTTTTCTTCTGTATTTAATAAATCCAACTTGTAACTAAAGCTGTTCTACTTGTCGGTGATTCCTTCTGGTCTTCCTTCTGCTCTCTTCTTATTTTTTTTGAGAGCCCTATCCCTAGACCTCATCTTCCTTCCACTTTCTCCTTCCCCGCTCCTATCCCCTTAAAAAAAAAAAAAAAGAAAAGAAAAACCTTTGGGACAAATACGTACAGTCAAGCAAAATATTGATCCTATCTTTATGTTTCCTTCTGCACCCTGAGCCACCCTTCTAACAAAAGGCGGGTTTCATGATGGTTCCTTCGGTATCACAATGGATATTATATGTGATCTGATGTCCTAAATGGAAGGGGCAAAGTGAAGGCATCCAATTATTTCTCCCTTGGACTAAACTCAGTGGAGCCCAAGCCGTTCTCCCAAATGAATCTGGTTGTCAGATAGATATTCTTTACCAGATGTCACATGCTAGAAATCAAACTTTCTTTTTATTACTCCCCCTTTGAATAAAACTTTCAAATAATTGCCAATTAAAGCCAGTTATTTGTGTCCTTGATTTTGACAACCACTCATGAAAAAGAAATTCCTCTAGGAAAGCATCTTCTAAAGAAATGAGCAAGTTTTATGCATGACCCTTCCCTTCCCCTCCAATTCCCTGGGCCCTTAAAGTAGCTGAATATTCCCCTCACCTGAAGGGGGAAGGACAAGGATCTTACTTTTTAAATTTTTTTTAATTTACAAAACATATGCATGGGTAATTTTTCAACACTGATCCTTGCAAAGCCTTCTGTTACAAATTTTTCCCTCCTTCCCCCCACTCTTTCCCCTAGATGGCAGGTAGTCTAATATATGTTAATTATGTTAAAATACATGACAAATAAAATATGTATATACATATTTATATAGTTATCTTGCTGTACAAGAAAAATTGTATCTACAAGAAAAAAATCTGAGAAGGAAAACAAAATGCAAGCAAACATCAACAGAAAGAGTGAAAACGCTCTGTTGTGGTCCACACTCAGATCCCACAGGCCTCTCCCTGGATGTAGATGGCTTTCTTCATCACTGAACAATTGGAACTGGTTTGAAACATCTCATTGTTGAAGAGAGCCATGAAGGACAAGGATCTTGAAAATCAGTTCTTGCCAATTTACCCTTCTGAGGCACCAGTGCTGATCAAGAGATTGATTGTGGTCAAGACGTGCCTTTGCAGAACCAGCAAGTGGAAAGTGTTTGAAGAACCTAAAATCATTCATCCGATCAACAAGCATTTTTATATGTATTTACAGTGTGCCAGACACAGTTCTAGGTGCTGGGGATAAAACAGTAATCTTTCAGATAAGTTTCCTGAGCAAAATACTATATATATTTTACAAAGTTATGTCAAAGCATTAATCAGGGTAAGACCACCGGGCTTTCGTCCCAGGGTGTCAAAGTTTTAGGACACAGAATTTGAAAAAGTTCTATCATTATTTGCATGTGTTCAGCTGTGTAGGGTTCAAATCAATTCAGTCCATCCTTATTGAGTGCCTACTATGATCCAGGCACTGTGCCAGGCTTTGGGGTGACAAAAGCAAAAGTAAAGCTAGCCCCGCCTTCAAGGAACTTACATTGTCATGAAGAATCAGCCAAGGTAGTTGGTTAAAATAAGAAGCTACCAGAGAGATGCGGGCAGTGTCCTGGGCTACTAGCCATTGGTTTCATGTCAGTGCCCTGCTTCCCTGTGCCCCTCTCCACAGGACGGAGTCCCCATCCATTTTAATGGAGGGAATGATGTATCCCGGGCACAAACTTCCTGAATCACCTCCCTATCTGCTCCTTTCTTCCAGTCCTTCCTAGTTGACATTTCTGCCATAGCTCGGAGCTTCTGGGGTAGGTTTTGCTTCCTTATTTTTAAAAACATCATTTTGGGAGGATCTGGCCCAGCTGGCAGAGGGGAGGGGTCTCAGCCCATCAAAACTGTGTGTGAATATGATAAGAGCCAGCATTCACCACTGATTAGCACACCGCATTGGGAGAAATAAGGGAGCAGGCTTAATGGAGATTTTAAAAGCTCTGATTCTTCTTGCCGTTCGATTCTGATTAGGTTTTCATGGGAGTTAGAGCAACCACAGACATCCAACTGAGAAGGATGAAAACAATTGAATTGGGGTGGTCCATTTCAAGCAGATCCGCAAGCTGGCTCAAGAGACAAAGAGGCAGATTCCAAGAACCACGTCAAAGATATGTTGGGAAAATTGTTTCTCTGTGGCTCACATCCAAGAGCTTCCCAAGCCCCAAGCCCCGAGCAAGTAGCAGCTACGGTCGTGCAAAAGTAGCAACCGATCCCATTAATGAAGCATAAACAGGACTACGTGCCACATGTAACACCAGAGTGTTCCACAGTATCCTTAGTGGTTACAATGTCAATCACTCCCTCCCTCAATAAACAACTAGCCCTCATAACACTCAGGATGCCATGCTAAGTGTTTGGGAAGGGCGTGCATGGAGTCTCTGGAGTTCCCCTCACATGTAGACCCCCTAGAAAGACCACAGGTTCAAGGCACAATGTGGGAGAGCAACCATTCATCACCATAGTCCCCGAATTCCCACCAATGTGTTTCTTTTAATAGTAGAGGACACATTATTGCAATTAAAAAACATTTAAACAACATAGCAAAATAAATGACCAAAAAATTTCTCTCCCCTACCACACACACACAATGGGGTACACTCTCCTAGAAGCAGAAGGGAAGCCGTCCTTAATAAACACACTGGACTCGATCAGGGACTATGCGTGGAAGGGTATATTTGTGAAGGATGCACGTGGCTAGGAAACATGTGGAGGGACAACACATATGTGAACACATGTGCTAGGGAACATGCAAGGATGGGGAATCCAGCCCAGACAGTCTATCAGCCCCTCTCAGAATTCTTCTCTGCTTCAGGTGCTTCTCCCTGCTCCTTCTCGGAGTCACCTATCTCCTGTGATGATCAAGCCTTAACTCCAGCAAGTTGCTCTTGGCTGATCACGGCTGTGTTCCAACTCCTGGGAAGCCCTTTTTCTTGTGAAGAGAGAGATCTACCCCCTCTGTGAGTTCCCAGGATCAAATCAGCCAATATTTGTAAGGCCTTTTACAGCCTGAAAGAACCACAGAAATGCTAGCTGATAACATTATGGAGTCATCTCAGTGTGTATAAGCTGGCCCACAGCTCTGCCTTTAGAACTTCCCACCCTAGGGCCTGTACTCTATCAACTGTTCTCTTAATTCCTCCTAACCCCACCTACCATATATAGAACCATGAAAAATGGTTTTATATATATGTATATATATATATATATATGGGAATATATATATATATAAGGGAATATATATATTCCCTAATAAGGAAGCCTTTTCTTTATCTTGTCCTCCTTCTACACACTTTCCCAGCTTTCCCTATATATATATATATATATATATATATATATGTATGTATATATAAAGCCATTTTTCATGGTTCTCTATATATATTTATATATATATTAGGGAATATATATATTCCCTAATAAGGAAGCCTTTTCTTTATCTTGTCCTCCTTCTACACACTTTCCCAGCTTTCCCTACACCACTTACATGGTCCCCTTCTCCCAGGTCCCTTTTGTGTGCTAGCTTCCCCTGTTCCCCTAGTCCTTGAGGGCACAACCTATCTGCTCGCTCTGGTTGCATCCTCAGTGTTTAGCAAAGTTCCTGGCACAGGGCAAAAGCCTACAAAATGCTTTATCTATTAATTTCTTCTCCTAGTCAGATTTCCTGAGGCTAAATTCTTCTTTGAGTTATATTTAGACAACTCTTTTTAACTTCCTTAGGACCCCTGCCTGGCAGACTGGGGAACTAAAAATCATACAGGAGAAGGGCATGAACAGAGACGGGGTGGGGAGAATTTTGTAACTTCTTGCCCATTGCCAGTCTGAATCCATGCAAATTATCCTGAAAGCTAGGATGACTAGGACCTCCTATCCTACTTCCCACCAAAACCCAAAGTTGTTGTGCTCCCTAAACATCAAGAGCATTTAACTAGAATACTAACTCATATTTCTAGAACACTTTAAAGTTCACAAAAGACTTTCTCCATAGCAACCCAATGAACTAAGAAAGGCAAGTATTTTGTTTCCCTTCTTATAGCTAAAGAAACAGATTTTCAAAAAAGTTGGGTGATTTATTCATGGTCATATGGCATGGTCAAGTGGAATAATTCAGAAATGAACTTGAACAAAGAGTTGCCTAGAGTCCAAGTCCAATGTTTTTTCTACTAGGAAAGTTTTATGAGAGAGGTACAAACAGCATTGAGTGGGAAAACTGGAGAGAAAGAACCTCTGAGTCAGAAGATCAGGAAAAAAAGGTTTCTAAAATGGCCTGTATCTGAGCTAGGCCTTGAAGGACAATCAGAAATCTGACTGAAAAAGAAGCCAATCTTAACCAGGAAGAAGCACATGAATGAAGAAATGAAGAAAGTCAGGAATAAGTTCAACAAAGGTCAAGGCCAGAGAAGAGAATGAATGAAGGGGATGCTAAAGAGAACACCAGAAATAAACCAAAGAAATTTGAACAGGGTCTGATGCATCTCCTAGCTTTGGGGAGAACGAATCTCAAAGAGATCAGAGAAAGGATAAAGAGGCCCCTAAAATTCTAAAGAGAAAATCATCTCAGAGCTAGTAGGAAGCTCTCTAGAACAAAATGTGATCATTTTTGTCCATCAAATCAAAGGAAGAAAGAAGATAGCTGTCTGAAGAGATCTAAGGAAATTTATAGAGAACTCTGAGAAGCTTAGTCTTCTGAAAGGCAAATTCAGAAGATGGAAGCAAGGACTGGTTACTGAAAAATCTTGTAAGAATAATGTCAATAGCAAGAAAGCCCAGGATGAATCAGAGACCATGAAGGACAACAAAAAGGCATTTTTTGGTGAGTAGTGGGAGTTGAAAGTTGAAACCTATGAGAAATGAGGACCTATTAAGGAAGAGCCTTGGTATCCTCAATAAGGCTGGATCAGCATTCTATAGATTAGTAGATATAATTGTGAGATTAATATAACTGACCTTTGAAAAATCATGGAAAAGAGAAGAGGCACAACAGAACTAAGGATGGGCACAAATGTCTCAAATTTTTAAAAGGGGAAGGAATAGAAACTTACATTTTTCAGTTCATTTTTTATTGTGAACTTAATCAATAAAAACAGGCAATTCACTGCAAAAAAGATAGATGCTTTTATAAGACATGAACTTTTATGTTTTTTTTAAAAAACAGCTTTTTAAAAAGAAGCGTCTGTGTATATATGTATGTGGATATAAAAAATTTAACAGAGGGTAACAAAATTGTGGCATTTGCATTCCGTTCTATACTTTTTTCTTCTGCAGATTTAGAAATCTTTTATGAATGTTCTTTTTCATAGCCATTATTTTATTAACAGTTAACCTCTCAACCCCACTACACCTCCCAAGTGGAAATTCTCCTTTGTAATAAATATGAATAATCCAACAAAATAAATCAAACTGTTGGCTACATCTGACTCTCTCACTCTGAACCTCTGACCCATGACTTCTCTGTCAGGAGGTGTGACAGATGTTCCAGCATCCATCTTTGGAAGGAAGTTACCATTGGTTCTGCTTGGATCATAATTCTCAGTTCTTTTTCTCCTTGTCATACATAATTGCTGTCATCATGCCAAGTCTTTTCTGGTCCTTTTCATTTCATTTTGCATCAGTTCATATAAATCTTCTCACGTTTATCTGAAATCTCTCTTTTTCAACATCTAGGATGCAATAACATTTCATTGCATTCTTCCACCACAATTTGCTCAGCTATTCCCCAACTAGCCTCTAAGATCATATCTAGTACTGGAAGGAACCTCAAAGACCATCTTGTTCAATTTCCTCATTTTACAGAGAAGGAAACTGGGACCTTGAAAAATAACCTGACTTGCACAAAGTCTTATCCATGGTAAGCAACACATTTTGGATTTGAATCCAGATCCACAGATATCACATTCTGCATTCTTTCCAGCAAACCATGGCTATTATTAAAGGGGGGGAGGAGGAGGAGGGAGAAATAGAAACAGAGTCTGCATAAAATATTATTTTATCAGCAAAATGTTACTTACAATAGTTTCTTGATTTTGTAACAGATCTTGTCCCTGCAAGCAGTTTAAATACCTTACATTAGCGTTAAGATATAAACAGTGTCCTCATTACAAGACCACAGTCAGGACTGGGTTTGTTAATTCCCCATCTCAGGCTCCATCCAGTATAATTCCTGGAATGGCCGCTTGATGTGATTGATTGCTTTTCGCATTATTGCAGTATTGGGCAAAAGTAGATGGCGCCAAGCCTGCAGTAATGTAAATAAAAACAGCAGGAATGAGCAGGATTGCCAAAGATAGATCACATATGGTAACCACTTTGGGTCCCATGGGACAGACGCTTGAGTTTTGTAGGGATGTGGGGGTCTATGGATGCAAAATGTTGTATATCCTGTCAGACCCAAGTGCTGTGTCTTTAACTTTCATCAAATGGTTTTTTATTGTTACAAGGGGTGGTGGAAGATTCAAATAAAGACAGGGAACAGTAAGAACATTTTCAAGAAATGAATATGGTGTTTTAAAAAACAACAGCAATGAACACGACCACTAAACAACAGCACCACGAAAATTTGTTTTAGAAGTCAATAAAGCTGCTTGAGAAGGCCAGGGAGAAGCTCATGCCCCAATACCAATGTTTATGTCAGGTTAACCTTATCAAAAAGAGGCTAAGTAAGAGGAGAAGCTTTTTTTTCCATTCAGAAGGGTTTCTCCTCCCAAAGTACAAGTATAAGACACACAAGAGACCAAATGCACCCATTTACTTCTCGCCAACAGGATTGTGTAGACATGCCCCAGACTCAGCTCCTCATTTTCCCTGACTAAAGTGCCCTTCTGATTTGCCCTGTTTTTGTGGATGGCTCTATCCTGCTTTCCAATCACTCAGACTCTGAACCTTAGGGTTACCATTGACTCTTTCTTTTACTCCCTTTCCACGTCTAAGTCATAAAACCTATCAACTTTAACCTCTTAATGTCTCTTGTATTCATCCTCTTCCACTCTAGGTTAGACACTCACCCCTCTTGCCAGGATTATTGGTCCTAAATGGCCCCCTGTCAACAGTCTTCTCCAACTTATCCTTCATGCAGTTTCCAGAATAATTTTCCTAAGACACAATTCACTCCCCTGCTCATAAAACTTCAATGTCTCCCTCCTGTCTATGGGATAAACTGGAAACTCCTTTTTCTGGCATTTAAATATCTTCCCCATCTCCTCCCCCCCAATCTGACTCCAATAACAACACCATTGTTCTTCATTAACTCCATATTCCATCTAAATTGAACTACAAACTCTTCCATGAGTGCCATTTTCAACCTCCAACCATTCACTTAGTCCATGTCCCGTATCTAAAGTAAACGTCTTCCTTTATTTTTGTACACTGTTGAAATCAAGGTTTTATTCAACTAGCATCTCTACCAAACAGCTTTCCTTCTCTCCAGCTGAAGTGTTTTCCATCCCTGGAGTCCTTAAGCCCCTTGTTTGGATTTCCCCTTTGTCTCTCATCATAATCCGTCTTTTTTTATATTGATCTCTCTATATGTTGTATCCTCTCCCCACCAGCCACCCTCAGTATAAACTCCCTGAGGGCAAGGGACTTTCATTTTCAGTCTTTGTGCACTTAGCATAGTGCCATATAATAAGACATCTACTAAGTATTTGTTCAACTGAATTGAACTGAGATTTCTGACACTTAAGCAGGGCTCAAACCCAGCAAAGATTATAGGTGGAAATGAGCCTCAGCTCTTGCTTATCCACTGTCCTTATCGACTTCCATGGCCCAGTGTCTTCTGCTTATTCCCATTTCATAGCTACTGGGGGAGAGAAAAGCCAGGGGGCCCTTAAAGCAAAGTATGGTGGACAGCTCCCAATGGCTATCTGGGAAGAACACATCACCTTGGTTTCCTTATTTCAGGCTCAAACTACTTCCAAATCATCTTGGCTGGCAAGGACCTTTATTCTAAAGCACTGATGAAACCACCCACTGAAGACAAGCCTCTTCTTCCTTGGCCACAGTGATTGTGTCTGCATGTACATCCATATACTGGATGTCTCAAAAGTCTTGGCGCTATGAAGCTGCCAAAGATTCATTAGGACTTCTGGGAAACCCTGTACTCTGAGTATGTCCTTGGTGGAAGACCAAGTTCTAATCCCAAGTTATATAACCCGTGTAGAAATGTAGATTTATAATGTGTATATTTACATTTTCTCAAATACTCCAGTGGCTCTGTGTTCTATCGGATGTCAATGCTCCCTCCAACTGCTCCGATGGCAGCCCAGTTTTGCCTGCCTTAGACTCCTCTCCCTGCTATTCCTGTAGCTCTTCCTGCAAAAGCAACTCCACCACCAGATTATCCCTTAATATTGTGAGCAACAGGGATTCTGTATACATAACCATTTGTCTTTTTTTCTTTCCCACTGAGACTCATGTGGGAATATGGAAAAATTATATGCAATGACCTCCTTAATTGTGTGTATGAACAATATGTGTGTGTGAGATGCATACATGTATGTGATGTGGGGAGGAGGGAGGAGCAAGTTTACATGGATAGAATATAGAACTTAAAATCAGAGGGAACTGGATTCAAAGTCTGCCTCTATTAGTGTTTAGTATAGCGCCTGGCATAGAGCAGGTGCTCAATAAATGTTTATTGATTAATTGGTTGAAAGTGGATCTACCATTTAACTTCTCAGTATTCTTAGGAAACACTCGAAGACTAGAGAGACAGAGAGATGGAGAGAGAGAGAGAGAGAAAGAGAGAGAGAGAGAGAGAGAGAGAGAGAGAGATGAAGAGAGAGAGAGATGAGAGAGATGGAGAGAGAGATGAAGAGAGAGAAATGGAGAGAAAGAGAGAGAGAGATGGAGAGAGAAAGAGAGAGAAAGAGAGAGAGAGAGAGACAGAGAGAGAGAGAGAGAGAGAGAGAGAGAGAGAGAGAGAGACCAAGATACACAGAGAGCCAAGGGTGGGGGTGGGAAATATATTTCTATTTATTTATTTATAGATTGCCAAGTATTTGCCAAGCACTGTGCTCTAGGCTTGTGATTTTATTAGTATAGAGAATGCCTGAAAAACACCAAACTCTCTCTACTAGTCCTGGAGAGTTACCTGGAGTCATTAAGAGATCAAATGAAATACTCAGAGTTACATAGACAATGTTCATCAGAAACAAGACTTGAATTCAGGTCTTCCTGATACCGCCCATGATTTCTTCTCTTTCTCTCTGTCTCTGTCTCTCTGTCTGTCTCTGTCTGTTTCTCCATCTCTGTCATATTCATTTATCTATCTGCTTATCCCTCTCCTCCATCACCTCTCTACCTACAAATCTCTCCATTTATCACCTCTCCTCTCTCTGTGTCTCTGTCTCTCTCCCTCCCCCTCTCTCTGCCTCTTCTCTCTCTCCATCTCTCTCTCCATCTCTCTCTCCATCTCTCTCTCCATCTCTCTTTCCATCTCTCTCTCTCTCTCTCTCTCTCTCTCTCTCTCTCTCTCTCTCATCTGTACAAGCTTGTGTATACATGCCCATATAAACCCACAGAAACATATTCACATCTACACACATAATGTATATACCCAAACATACACATACCCCACTGTGCCTATATGAACACAAATAAATATACCTAGGTCCAGACGGATATGTGACGTCACATCCTATGACACTCACTCTTAAATGGCATGGGATTCATTTCTTTGAGAGAGAGAAACCTGACCGTTGTATAAATTGCCGTCTGGTGATTAAGTGGTACCAGTGCCAACCGGTTCCAGGAATGAAGAGTGGGGCCACTCTGTAAGCAGGGTGGGGTGACAAATCGGACCACATTCTGGATGAGCTAAGTGGTCAGTGGACAGGGGCGTGAGGGAGAGAAGCAGCTTCTCAGCACTCATCACTCTAGGGACCTCTTTGTCCCCCTGTGGGATGCCTCTTGCATTTCAAATCCCAAGACCATAAATCTGCTTCTTCCATCTCCATTCTGTTTAAAGGAGAGAAAGGAGGGACCCAAGGGGGGAGGGGAACCTGCTGGCATTATTCCCTGTTCTTTAATAAAAAGGGTGAATTTGTTAGTAGGCATGAAAGTGAAGGACAATGAGAGGCTGGAGCCAGGGCTTTGTTAATGTTATTAAAAAACCAGCTGGCTAAGGATTGTCTTCAGGCAGCCTCGTAAAATGGATGAGTCGCCAACTAATGAGCGTCATGATGCGTCGGTACCTGGAATATTGGTAAATTTGTTTCAGCATCATCAGGGGAGATAATTAGAAGGAGTGACTTAATTGCAAACTTCCTCCATTTCTGGGCCGACAGACCTGGGTCATGAGCAGTTTCTCTTTGCTGTTCCCCCTGAAACATTTTCCCCTGAGGAATAGCAGATCACCCATCACCCCTTTTCTGCCCTCTGTAGTGGACAGGTGGAGAACACTCTGATGAGGGGCAGCCGAGAGGGGCGGTTGGAGCCAAGGTCAAGTCTCCCTGGTGGCTGGATCATACCAACTAGATACTTCTAAGTGAGAGATTTTCTTTAAAAATTTTTTTTAAGATTCTCATGGACATTCATTTTTTACATATTTCCACATGAGTCTTATTGGGAAAGAAAAATCAGAACAAAAGAGAAAAATGACAAGAAAGAAAAAAACGGGGAAAAAGGAAAAATCATATGTGGTGATCCACATATTATTCATATTTCTATAATTATTATTATTATTAACATTATCCATATTATCCATAGTTCTCTCTCTGGATACAGATGGTGTTTTCCATCCAAAGTTTCTTGGGATTGCCTTGGATTGCTGACTTGCTGAGAAGAACCAAATCTATCACAGTTGGTCATCACAGAATTCTGTTGCTGTATACAATGTTCTCTTAGTTAGGCTGCTTCACTCAGCATGTAAATCTTTCCAGACTTTTCTAAAATCAGCTTCTTCATCATTTGTTACAGAACAATAATATTCCATCACTTTCATATACCACAACTTGTCCAGCCGTTCCCCAGCTGACAAATCAGATATTCTTAATCTTTCTTCAGTTGTGAACTCTGGGTAGTCTGTCTGGACAAGCCTATGGGTCCCTCCTCAAAATCATGTTTTAAAATGCACAAAATCACACGCATAATTATAAAAGAAGGCAATTGGAATCCAGTTATCAGAACGTTTTAAGTTCACAGACACCTGGTGAAGAACCTCAAATCTAAGAGAAAATCAAAGCCATATTGAGAAAAGCAGTTCCAGGGAACAAAGCCTTTATTAGACATGGAAAAATTACTGATATGGAGAACTAGACACAAAGCCATCTCAGCTGGCAGACTCTTCTCCTGCTTGGCGGTCTGTTGCCCGTCACCCATTTATAGCCCTATGACCTATTCTCTGCCCAAATACATCTTTGCTTTTCCTGTGCAGGTTGGCAAACAAGGAGATTCAGGCATATTTATATACCTAGTTTTCTTCTCGTCAGAAAGAGATTAGACATGTTCCATTGGGATAGATGAATGTATTGGAATATTACTGTGGTATAAGAAATTAGATGCACAAAAAACACAAGGAAGCATGGCAAAACTTAAACAAATTGCTGCAAAATGAAGGGGAGGAAAAGCCAAGAAAACACCATATGCAATGGCAACAACAGTGTAAATGGAAAGAAAGGGACTCACAAAACAACCAAACAATTATGTCACAGAATTATAAAGAAGGAGCTTGGCCCCAAAGAAAAGTTGGGGAATAGTACCTCCCCACTTTCTCTGAGAAGTGGGGGTCCTCCTAGAATGTTGCATTTTCCCCAATATAATTCATGCTGTCTTGATTTTTTCTGTTTCAAACATTTTTGTCCTATAGAATGGCTCTCTATAGATACTAACTGTGCTGAGCAAGTCACTCGACCCTGATTGTCTCCAAAAAGAAAGGACTCTTTAGAAATAGGAAGAGGGGGGTGCAAAGGGGAAAGTAGGCTGAGAGAGACAGAGAAAAAGAGAAGAGGAGAGGAGACAAAGAGAAAGAGAGAGAGAGAGAAAGAGATTTGAGAAGAAGGAGGAGAAGAATAAGAACAAGAAGAACAAGAGGAAGGAGAAGAACAAGAACAAGAACACGAACAGGAAGAATAAGAACAAGAAGAGAAGAACAACAACAACAAGAAAAAGAAGGAAGAACAACAACAAGAAAAAAAGGAAGAACAAGAAGAAAACAGGAAGAAGAAAGAAGAAAGAAAAAGAAAAAGGAGGAGAAGAAGAAGAAAGAAAGAAAAAAGAAGAAGAAGAAATGACAATGACAACAGCTATGACAATGACCTCTAGGGTCCCTTCCAATGGAGACACCCTATCTTCACAAAGCCTCTGAATAACAGAATAACATGGGGGGCACCATATTCTTGAAATGCTAAAGGAAGTTCCCCAAGAACCTAAAGCACAGAGTAATCAAGTCAGCTGTCCTTATGGCATGTGGTACTGTGTCAGACACATCCCAAATGTGCACCAACCACTTATTGATTGGGTTGGATTTGCGCAGGACCTGTGCAATGATGGATTTTCTTTGACCAGAGAGGTCAAGTCCTGGCTTCTGCAGGGAAGAAACAAGTCATCCTGATGTAGCTGAAAAAATCAGTGACTTTGGAAATAGAGAATCTGAGTTCAGATTTAACTTCTCGATCCCTACCTGTCTGACCTTATCCTCCTGTGTCTGGGTTTCCTTATCTTTAAAATGGTGGGGACTAGACTACTAGACAGTTTGAAATGTGAGGGAGGCAATGGCATCTTAAGATCACATTTTACAGACAAGGAAACTGAGTCTCAGAGAGCCCAAATGACCCTTGCAGTGAATCAATCCAATAAGTGTCTACTATGTGCCAGGTGCTGTGTCAAAACATACACAGATAAGCTGAGTCTCAAACCCAAGTCCTTTGACTCCAAAACCAAAATGATTCCATTTGACAAAAAGGAATGAACTAATACCATGGATGAAGGGATCCCTACAGAGCAGAGCCCTCAGATGCAGGAGACTGTCAGTCATCCCGGGGCCTTGCCACTTGTTCCTGTGACTGGTAAGCTTGGCAGCTGCGTGAAAGTAGCCAAGGAAGGAGAGCAGACCTCCAAGGAAAGGCCTGAAGGAGCTGACAATGGCTCAGCAGGAAAGTTGGATTGTTTGCTGCTGTTTGGGTTCCTATTCTGAAGAGGCAACTATCTACAGCAAGGAATGCACTCTGGCACTGTGGGAAATCCAAGCCAGCTTGGAGGCTTGCTCTGGCTGACCCCTGGAGGTCTCTGCTCTACCCAGACATCAAGTGACCAAGGAAGGGTCAGTCTCCAGCTAGTCTTCATGGGAGCTAGCCCTAAAGGAGAGGGTTAAACATCATACCCTTGGTGCCCTACTTGGAAAATTGGGCCATTCCATTTTCCTAAAAAGTCATCTTTGGGGGACACCAGAATTCAAAAACATAAGAACTTTTTAGTTTGTGTGACCTCCCTCTGTATGTTCCCCGCAGTGACACTGTTTACAACTTGTCTACATCTGGGCGTCCAGTGTGGTTTCTCCCAGGGGTCTCCCCCTAAGTCAGTCTTCTTCATGACTGGGGATCCACCCAATATGCTGAGTGCTTTCCTCGATTTCTCCTGACATCACGAACATGCTGTGTCTCTCAGTCTTACTCCATGACCAGCCCCCTTTTTTGTATCAGACATTCATTTAACCATTTTAAGGTTTTTAATATGATATGTATGAACTTTATATATAAATAGATAGACAAATGAATTTAAAATATAATTGGTTTTCTTGATAATTCTATGTTTTTTTTATTTTATACATTTAAAAACAACTTCTAAAAAGGAGTCCATAGGCTTTACCAGACTGACTGCCCAAAGTATCCACGATGTTAGAAAGGTTAAAAACTTTTTCTTTAATGTTATCTTCTGCTTTCACTCAGCTTTGAAGTTTCTTGTTTGTTAAATATTATAGCCCACATCCACCTACCCCACCCTTGCCTCTCAAATGATCAATCTTCCCTTCTCTCTCTCTCCT